>CM060866.1:29074285-29128219 GCA_030737845.1 Acorus calamus | reverse complement strand
TGTATAGGAAAATGATTAAAAGATATGTCTAACCCTGTTTAGAGCTCAGCTCTGTCTGTGCCTTCTGATTTTCTTTTTTTTTTTTAAATTTATACACTTATTATTGAAGTAAAATATTGTTATAAAAAATAAAATATACACTAAAATACATATTTTCTTTGAAAAATGATTTTATTTTTATTTTTATTTTTGTGGTAAGTAAAAAATTAAATTTAATGCTAGTGTAGTGTATAGGTAGTTGAGGGATCACTTCTAAATATGTTGTGATATCAATAATATGATATCATAGTGTACAGGTGGTTAATAATATATGATATAATATCATAGTGTACAGGTGGTTGAGAGATCACTTCAGAGTTGCAGAGAGCAGTGCAAAACAGATCAAGTATATCAACACTCCTTGAATATTATGTTGTTAGTTATGAGTATTTTGTAGGGTGTTGTTTTACATGCCCTCTAGTTTTGTTGATGAGATATATATTTTATGACAATAAAAAATGTATTTTTTTGTCATTTTATTAATTGGATACAAGTTCCATCTATTTTTTTTTTAAAAAAAATCTGTGTAAGAACGCATTACATTCTTATTGCTTTTGTGTAAATGGATATATATCATTCATTAAATTTGTTCTTTAGTTTTTGAAAACACATGTTTCTCGCTCATAAATTTACACTACCCCCGTTGGATTAGAATGATTTATTCTTGGGTATTTATTTATACATAAGTGAGTATAAATAAGGATAAATGATTTTGTGTTTGATTGTGTTTTGAATTATTCTCATTGAAAATCGTAAGAATAAATGTTTTGTTGTTTGATAAAATGTGAATAAAGTATGGATAATGATTTATAAAAGTAAAAAAGTAATGATAGTTGATTTGACAGTGGACCCACTTACTTTGGGTGGAATCCTATGATAAATTTTATTCTAGGGGTTGATGAAATCCAAATACCACTTTATACCAGTTTATTCTGCACATTTTTCTGGTTTATCCGAGCTTTCCAAACACGAAAAAAAAAATTTATTTGGGAATCCGGTCCAAGCGGGGGCTAAATGACTACATGCAAGTTGCACATTCAATCCCATTTTGCAATCTTATTTGTAGTATACACATATTTTAATTTTATTTTGAAATATATAATTAGCTAATGCAAAAAGATCCAAAAGATATATACAATATATATTTTTAACATTTTCATAATAGAATATATATACTAAGTTAGACGATTTGTATTACAACCAGCAACGTGTCCAAATGGATTGGGAGACTGGGAGTGTATCAGCTACCAATGGGAAATCATATTTGGGCCAAAATTTCATGCCCACGTGATACCAAGTCCATCTCGCAAGCAACACACTATTCCAAGAGGATCAAACATTTATACTACCTAAAAAAAAAAAAAAAAAAAAAAAAAAAATGTTCACATCATAAAAATCAAACAGAGAGCCAACCATTATTTACTTCATAAAAAAGCCAAGTAACAGAAATCCCATGTGATAGATTAATTAAGACAATCCCGCATGATGTACTACCAACATATTACACAACATTATTCTTACTCATAAAGTATCAGCTTGCAAAAGCTTTAGGAACTTTAAGCAGTTTCTACTTCCAGCAGTTTCTTGATATCTTTCTGCAAAAGGCACAGGTGAGTTCCGACGGTCAGATCTTCAACTCGTGGGCTTATGACAACATGAAATCTATATAACTTGATCTAGGGTTGTTCACTTACTTCGATGCTGTGTGGGGATGTGGTCGGGGCATAGCGATCCACCACGTGACCATCTTTGTCAACCAAGAACTTGGAGAAGTTCCACTTGATGCTGTCGCCGAATATGCCACCTTTGCTTGATTTCAGAAACTTGTAAATCGGTGCAGCATTGTCTCCGTTCACATCGACCTAACAACCATTCGCATGCCATACATTAGACTAACAGGTTCAGATACAACCAGTTTATGCAGTTGGTTGCATGGTTCAGGAGGCTAAATTACTTGGCCTTCAAATCTCAAGTTGAAATGCCTGCCCAGAAAATTTTGTGAATGCACTCAGTCATGAGCAGAAAACAAAGAAATGAAAAGAAAGGCTGTAGAGATGCATGAATTTGGGAACGATTTTCTTTATGGGTGCTAACTAATGAATACCAATTATAGATTATCAATCAATTCTAGATTCTTGAAGATGATTTGAAATATTCAGCATCACTCCAATGTCAAATACCTTGTTAAAGATGGGAAACTCAGCTTTGAAGCGGGTGCAAGCAAATTCCATGATTTCCTCGTTGCTGCCTGGCTCCTCCTCGCCAAACTGGTTGCAAGGAAAAGCCAGTATTTCAAGACCTGCATGAGCATAACATGTCAAGATACAGACACATCAGGATTTCAAATTGAAAACTACTAAACTTTGATATTATAAGTTAAAATAAATAAATAAAAAAAGATAAGAGCAGTTTTATTGAGTTTTGGGTATTTCAAAAAAAAAAAAAGAGAGGTAGACTCAACCACAATTAAGGATGCAAGTGGGTTGTCTCAATTATTCAGACATGATATTCTTAGAAACCACTCATATCATTTGTATCCCTTTACAAAATTGGAAGTTTTGCTATGCGTAATAATATAAATTTGGAAAATCCGTAAATGACTGAAATAGTCATAGTAATTGTAAAAGTTAAACATCCTTGTACAACATGAAGAATATATTCAACAGGTGGGCACTGACAGATAATGAAAAATCTCAGAGGAATTAGTGATTGTAGAAATTTAAAAGCTAACACCAATGGTAGAAATTGAGTGGCTGATGGAGAGCCATGACATGACAATGTAAGTTTTAAGAACCGGTTAAGAGTGGAAAGGGAAAATGTAACTTCATAAGAGAAGGATGGCATGTTCCGATTCTTCACTCAGTTTTTTATGCTTATCCAGTATGGTATGGGCTCCTTCCAGCCATCCGCATTTCTACAATGGAAAACGATACATCCAGCTCCAATTGCAGTCTACACTGATTTTTTTTTAAATCACACACTCTCCAATTGAAGTACTTATATGAAATTGAGTACATATTGAGATACATTGGTTTTCTTTTTCAAGTTGAAAAAATAATAAAAAAATTTGCACCATACACTATGATAGAACCTTGTACACTATGATAGATCAGTATATACTACGTTATTATAGTGTATGGGGCTGCAAAACGGGCTACAAAACGGACCGAGTGTATCAACGCTCTTCTACAATTTATAAGGAAAATGTTAAGACTCAGCCTCGTTTCCAGCCCAAATACAGTCAACACCCATTTTGATTTTTTTAAAAATAATATAGCTCATCTAATGAGATATGTACTTTAATAAAAAAATGAAATATATACTTCAATGAATTGAATTGTATGAACTCATCTAAAAAATTTCCAACGAGGTATATACCTCGTTACAATGAGTGTATGATGGTGACGAGGTATATGGGGCTGTGAAATGGAGTGTAACGGAGTTCATTCTATAGACATATTGAGGCAATTAATTATATGGAAGAAGCTGAAACTACAATAAATTCAACCAAACAGAAGGGAGTGCACTGACCTTGAGTCTTGTACTTGTCATACAGTTCAGTAAGCTCCGTATAATTTGTCTTAGTCAGCCCACTGCCAAAGATTAACCCATAAAACAGAGTTTAATCTGAATTATAAATTGGATTTCTTTGAGATCAGTATAAATTGAAAACTTGAAAGAATAACAAAGATCTGTTTCAAAGAGATGTGAAACTGAATGCATACCACTTAGATGCAACATTTACAATCAGCAAAACCTTTCCCTTATATTTGCTGAGATCAACATCATCCCCCTTTGCATCCTGCCACAGCATACAAGCATATAAAAGGATTTCCTTTTCCAATCATTTGACTTCAACAGCACAATTAAAAAACAGTTATATAGGTAGAGAAGTCCAAACCACAAAAATCATCCCAAGGAAAAGAAAAAAAATCTCAAACTGATCATGAAAGATCAAAGAGACACAACCCAAGAAGTAAAATTTCACCAACCCAAGCCACAAAAATCATCATAGGAACTCTGGACTTCTTATCACACCATTTAGACTAAAACCCCAAAACCAAAGTTTGATCTTTTGAACAAACCCATCTTCTAAAATACATATAAAAAAAAGAGAGGATAAATCATAAAAACCACTAAAAAAACTGCACTAGAAGAATTCCAGTGATCAAAATCTCATATACCCAGATCATCAAGAAAGACCCAAATCAGAAATCCCAATTAAAGTAAAAAAAAAGGAGGTTTGGAGAGACAATTCCGAAAGGGGTGGCAGAGGGACCTTGACAGTGAAGAAGTGGACGGACTGAGGGGCATTCTCTGACTGGCTCGCCATGGTTGAAGAGAAACGCAGAGCAACAAAAGGAAAAGATCTGTGTGAGTTCAGCACAAGATGTATCGACCCCCCTCAAATCAAACAAACGAATCCTTCACAAGTTGATGACGCCTTTTTCTGTTCTCCCCTGCGCACACCTGCCGTCACATAAAAACCGATCACAAATGCATATTTTATAAAAAAAATTATTAAATATAAATATCCTGCAGCAGATATTTATATGGATCTCGTATCATATTGTTTAGAGGAAAATGACACGTTCACTCATAATTTTACATTTTGAAAATGTATATATTTAGTTAACTAAATAAGTATATATATATATATATTTACGTTCCTTTATAATTCAATATATATTGAGATGATAAATAAATAAAATTATAAAAAAAATGATTAAGTGTATCAACGAATATTTAATCCATCAAAAATATTTTGAGGTCAAATTAATTAGTACATAACCGACTCTATATCACACATGACATCATAGAAGATTTTTTTTCTATGATAAACTTAGAATACACAAAACATTCTTGAATTCAGAATGATAAGAACCCAATGGAAGGATATATTTGATTGAATTCGAAAATTATCATATACAAAAGTTGGTGGCACCTCTTTTATAGACCTGACAAAAAAATACTATTGGGATTTTCATTTCGGTTTCACTAGGAAAATCCAGTTTATGCCATAAACATACACTGATTTCTTATATGAAATAACCGGAAGAACTTAGGCACTGCAATTTTTACAAGGGGACACCAACCTATTACACCTACTTATGGGATAAACCCGAATCTAATTAATCCAAATCCCATACAAGTCGACTAGATTTAGATATGGTTTTTGGATTAAAAAAAAAATCTGAATAGGATGCCTTGTTTCCTCATTAGATACTCCCAAAACATATTACTAATCATTACTTTTATGACGTGCACATAAATTGTGTCATTGGAGAAAAAAAAAACCTGTGCTAAAGATAAATATCCTTCCAACTAGTGTTCCCCTTCCCCCTCTAGAGAGCTAAAGATATTAAATTAGGATCAATTATTCGTGTAGTTTCATAATATGTATGTTTTTTAAAAGAATGAATGCATAACCTAATGATTTGTTTATATTACATGTTTTATCTAATTATGTCCTCGTGAGGCTTTGTCCGCTTGGTAAAAGGACACCTCACCTTTCTTAAAGGTGGGTTGTTCGATTCTTATCTTTTCTTTGACAAAAAAAACAAAGTGTAAACAAACAAACTGGGCTTGTTTATGGGCTGTGCAGAGCCTCTTATAACGTTGTTGTTGTATGTGTTGTAGCTCCTCTGGAGCCGTTGTTGTTGTATGTGTTTCTACCTTGTAGAAAAAGTATGTAAGGACTGTAATATATTGTGAATGCATGCTCATCCCACAACCCACAACAGTGGATATTCACACAAACTGATCAACCATCGACATATGTTTATGTACATATCTTGATGTGGATCCATATGAAGCAAGAAACAGAAGCACCCAATCCAATACAAACCATGTATAGCTTAATTCATGTACAGAAAACTCACATTCCCAAAGGACAACCAACACAACGCCCAACATCCAGTACATGACATTATTCATTATAGTCTAACCATTACCTCTGTTCAGAAATGCGGTCCGTGCGGCCGCATATGCGATTCTGTAAGCCTACCGAACCGCATAGGCTGATATGCGGGCATATGCGGACAAGGCCCGCATATGCGGGGATATGCGGGATATGCGGGCGCATAGGTTTAGAAAAAAAATAGAAATTTTGCATTTACACCCTCCTGAAAAAGTTAATTATATTTATACCCCTTAAAAATTATATTTATACCCCTGTGTCCGTCTGAAATTGCATCTATGCCCCTGTGTGGCTGTGTCTGAATTTTTAATGGTTTAATATGATTACATTTCTTCAAATTTACCTTGTTATCTCTTGTTTATAGATCAAGACTATATAATTATTTTTTATTATTAAAAAATTACATAACCGCATATACTCCCGCATGCCGCATATACTCTGTGCGGTACCCTACCCGCACGCAAACCGTATACCGCATTTCAGAACACTGACCATTACTACTAGAAGAGGCAGTTGCGATGCTTGGATTGTAAATTTTTTTTTTGGGTAAAATCTGTATTGTAGCTAGAATATTTCAGTCGTGTTTTTATTAACAGAGAAAAGAAATCAAGTTCTATGTTTTTTCCTCTTAAGTTATATTTTTTAAATTAATGTGAAATCTATGGCTTTAATTGTTTTTACATATTATTTAATGTTAATAGAGGATGAGTGGGACATCCATCATAATCATCTATTGAATGTGTTGAAAAATATTTGAGTGAATTTGAATATTATTTATGTTATATTAATTTGCTTTTTAAATATTCGTAAAACTAATTTTATAATTAAAATCATATTCTTTTATCAAACAGAAATTAAATTTAACTTTTATATTTTGAAGATGTATTTTTGACAATCACACAATAAAAAACTATTTTACAGCTTATTTTAACAAACATCCACGAATAATTATTATCTGCATTTCAACGGCTACAATAAACAACTCAACTGCTTATTAGAAAAATTAAAAGCTATAATTTATAAATTATAGTTTATAACTTGTAAATTTAAACTGCAACAAACATAACCTATATGTGATTGTGCCTGCAAATGCATTAGTCATTAGATGTCATTGAATATATATGATTTACTATTTCTGGCCTTTTGTTTTTTTGTTTATCAGGTCATCGAAGATCATACACAGACATGGAGTGAACAATTCTTTTGGATAATATATATGTAAATCTTTCTTTTGTTGCTGGAGGGCCGCCTTCATGAAAGAATTACTGTAAATCCTTCTTTTGTTCAACATCTCATAATTTTATCACAATATTATTAATATAAATATAATAGAGATAACATAAAAAATTTAATTAACAAATATATAATATATAAGGCAACTTAATATCTTATTTAAAAAACGGTTAGATACTAAGTATTACGGGCGCAGCCCGTCTAAGCCTAGGTGGGGAATTAATCAGGGCCTAAGCGGGATTTTTAAAATATTGATATATATTGATAATAAACAATATTAACTTGCGCGAATGCGTGTACATTTTCACTAGTATAATATAAAAATCCAATGAAGGCAGACACATATACATATCCCAGTTATATATATGTGTCAAATGCATGTGAATCTAAATGTTTAAGATTTAACTATAATATTGATATGAATAATGCAATATAGAAGAAATATTTATAGAACATTAAACCACTCAAAAATCTCATCATTCCATTTGCATGTCATATAATTATATTTTTATGTTAATTAAAAATAGCATAACAAATCTTTATTGAATTCAATTGAGACAGATCTAGTGAATATCTTTAATTTGAATCATTATATATTGATATGATTTACTTAAATCTGATTTAAAATCTTAAAAATATTTCTAATTTATTTAAATCTGATTTGAAATCTTAAATTTTAAGCAAATAAGATATAAATAATTGTTAAATTTATAGAAAAGTAAAAAATGGAAATAAAAAAGTGGACATATTCTCCATAATAAGAAAGTAAGGAATATATGTACACATAATAGGATGAATTTGATTTCTAACCGACTTATTTTCTCTATCAAAAGATTAAATAGAAACTAATTAATATTACTATTCTAAAGCTGGATGTCCTTGTAATAGGAATTTGATTTTCTAACAAACTCAATCTTTACCCAAAGATTATTTGAAAACTAATCTATATATATTGGGGGGACATAAATCGTGTAGTGTCCATAAAAATAAAAAAAAAGTATGGGGGCACGGATAACTGTAATAATATGGTACACAGCAAGCGGGGTGATAGTAGTAATGGTGTGGTTGTTGATATGTTGTATAGCGACGTTTAGGATGAGAAGACTGGGTAGCACCCTTAACAGGCAATTTAACACGACGAATGTGAATGTGAATGTGAATGCGAATGTGATGGAGGAGGAGAATGAGCTTTCCACGATGGAACTTGAAAGGATACCAGTCTCCTTCTTCAGCCGTGAATCGACGACGATGACGGAAGACTCGGAATGCGCAATCTGCCTTGGAAATATGGAGATAGGTGATCGGTACCGTGCGCTTCCAGTCTGTGGGCATTGGTTCCATGATCACTGCATCGTCACCTGGCTCACTAAATCACGGACCTGCCCTCTTTGCCGTGCCTCTGCCGCCGCCACCACCACAATCGACGACATTGTTTGAGATAAATTGTAGTCATTTCTATTTAATTGAAAATAACAAAATAGACAGATGTGGGATGAGAGGAGAAGAAGAAAAAAGAAGCAAAATACAAGATAAAAGAGAGCCTTGAGATTGTGGACGAAGCTCGGTAGATAAGACATTGTTTGATCTTTCTTTCTTTCTTTAGATCGAGTAGGGCATTTTGTAAAGAGAGTTCTCTGCTAATATATATGGTGTATGTTCTTCTTTGTTTCCCCCTTTTTTTTAATTCTTCTAATTAAAAATTTCTTTGGGCACTTTTTAAAAAGTTGTATTTTTTACTCAAAAGAAAAAACTGGCCCGGCTTCTACCAATAATGGTGGATATTTTTTGTTTTTTTCTTAATTGAATATGTTAAGTTTATTAATGTTGATGAGTAATTATTATGATATTATTGTTTTCAAAATATCTTGATATATATACTTATTTATGATTAATGTAAATCATCTTTTATTGGAACATGTGCTTTATTAATTAAATAAATATGTACTTAAAAATACAAACTAATTGTAAATGGGGTTGGACGTATCATTATTACAATGGAATGGTTCAATAATTGAGTCTTGGTTATATATAAAGGAAAATGACAGGATTGTATAGTCCTCATCGTTTTTTTTTAACTAAAAAATACTCTACCCATTAAATTATATATTATTATACAAATTAAAATACATATTTTAAAATACAAAAAATGTAATAACTCAATATATATAAATCTCTATCCTTTTGAATGGAGTTGAACGTATCATCATCTTTCTATCCTATAAGACCTATACTAACCAATGATTAAAAAGGAAAAAATCGGGACAACTCTTTGAAAAGTTTTGAAAATCGAAAAATGTCCTTATAAATTCAGTAAATTTTTAAAGTCAACCATAAATTTAGTTAATGTATTATAGTAATTTATCAAGCAAAATTTAAAAAGTTCTACATTAATTTATCATGTATGGTTAGAATAAATCACAATTCTGATTAATTTCAATTAATTTAGAGACTAAAATAAATATTGTTAACAAGATAAGAACATGAGGGTATTTACTAATTTTATAGGAACATTTTTTTATTTTCAAAAGTTTCTAAGGAACTATATTGATTTTTTAAAAATAAAAGATAAGGGAATTCTAATAACTTTTAATGTATTGTTAAAATTAACCATAGACATTAGCTAAAGTGAAGGTAAGGATTGAAATAATATTTTTTTAATAAGTCACCTGTAGTGATTTTCCAATTTCATGGGGGTATAAAACCGATTTAGCCGACTCTTTCAAAAGCTCTTTTGTGAACGGCTGCTCAACCCACAACCCACAGCATTTGGTATTCACAAAAACTGATCAACCACTGACATATATTTATGTACATATCTTGATGTGGATCCATATGAAGCAAGAAACAGAAGCACCCAATCCAATATAAAACAGGTATAGCTTAATTCATGTACAGAAAACTCACATTCCCAATAAACAACCAACACAAACATGAAAGAAATGTTAAGCCCAACATCCAGTACATGACATTATTCATTATAGTCAAACCAACTCGAAGAGGTGGTTGCGATGCTCCAACAACTATTATGCAGAAACTCCCAGCAGCTTCTTGATGTCCTTCTGCAAATGGCACAGAAAAGTTTTCACATGTAAAGGATCTTACAGCATCATAACTTGTGTGCGCATATCAACTTCCAATTTCGGGAACGTATTTTACCTCAATGCTGAGAGGGGATGTGGTTGGCGCATAACGATTGACCACATGGCCATCTTTGTCGACCAAAAACTTGGAGAAGTTCCACTTAATGCTGTCCCCAAAGAGGCCGCCCTTGCTCGATTTCAAGTACTTGTAAATCGGTGCAGCAGTGGATCCATTCACATCGACCTAACAATAAACAGCCCAAAGTACATACATAAGTCTCAGACAAGATTTGTATCCCTGTTGACCCTTCATGGTGCTGAAGGTTAGCTTCATATAAATTGGCCTCCCAAAACAAGAAAATGTATTGAGTACCAATACTGAACTTATCAATGTGAGCAATGAATCCAAATTACAAACCATGCAGATCAATACAAATTCTTCATCCATAAATTATAAATGCTGAAAGAGTAATTGCAAAAGTTCACAAGTGATACCTTGTCAAAGATCGGGAACTCAGCTTTGAAGCGAGTGCAAGCGAATTCCACAATCTCCTCGTTGTTTCCTGGCTCCTGGTGGCCAAACTGGTTGCAGGGGAAAGCCAGTATTTCAAAATCTGCATGAACATTGCATGTCAAATTTCAATAGCTTTTTCCCCCCTGAAGAGGGGAGGGATCAGACTGAGGAATAACTAGTGAGAGCTTAAAAAAAAAGTGATGGGCCAAGAAATCAACCTCCCAGAAATTAAAGTTAACAGCAGCAATTCAGAGTGGCAACTACTAAACTCAAATGATATTCATGGGAGAAGAAGACTATAATTCAAGATCAGGTTTTAATTGGCTAGTGGGATCAGTACATGAAGAGAATTACAACTAATACGAAGAAATTCAGACATGCGTTCATTTACCATATAGTTCCAGTCAAGATGTAATCAGAATCTTCCAAATTATATTAAGATGATATTCTCAGGAACCACTCATCTCAATAATACCTTCTAAATAACGGTGGGTCTATGTAAAATATTCTGAGTGAATACTCTAGCAATAATATTGGTGGGTTTCCAACAAAAATTATGGGTCAGAGCCTTATGTGTATTTGTTTCATAATTCCCAACTTTTGCTGTATGTTAAGCAAGGTTGAAGGGGTAAGCTACAATAGAGAAGTAGATACATGGTGGTTCAAGCCTGCACGAGGTAGGATCCAGATGATGTGGGATGAAGGTGAAAACCTTGTGTATTACTGACAAGAGAGAGGGATCAAGCGATAAGAGAAAAAACTAACTACCAATCTATACCAAAACTTCATACACGACAATTACACTTGTACTACAAAGATATGTCAGTGTTCTACGGGCAACACTGAGAGTTCAATAAATTATACCAATGAATATTGTGATGCTGAACTGAATAAACTCTTGTGAATAACAAATGGCAGATGAACTGGACAACAGTGGGAGGAAAATGTAACTTCATACAGGATGGGCATGTTACACTGTATTTGCTTGTTCATTTTTCAACAGATTACCACTTTTTCAAATGAGGCAATCAAGTAAAAATGGAAGAAAGCCACAAGATTTGGGCAGTGCACTGACCTTGATTCTTGTACTTGTCATACAACTGAGTCAGCTCTGGATAATTTGAGTTTGTCAATCCACTGCAAATATGAAATCAAGATCATTATTAGTTTTAAGAGCAACAACAACTAAAGAAGGTGTTTTGTTCAAATTGGTACAACCAAAAATTCCTTTAAAACATCAAAGATGGAGAAAAAAAAATTAAAACCAAGAAATTTGGGTGTGATCGATTGATTGCATACCACTGAGATGCAACATTCACAATCAGCAGAACTTTTCCCTTATATTTGCTAAGATCAACATCATTCCCTCTCACATCCTGACCAACATAAAAATACATATGAATATTCTCTTTATCCAATAAAATCAACAAATCATCAAAAGAATATATACCAAGATCCTCATTAAAAAGAGAGACCCACAACAGAACACAAACCTTGACAACGAAGTCATGGACGGATTGGGGCTTCTCAGAGTGGCTGCTCGCCATGGAAGATGTGAAGCGCAGAGCACGAAACAGAGGTTTTGGTTGGGATCCAAAGGAGGCGCTTTTAAAGGAAGAAGAAGAAGAGATGATCGAATCTGACAGATGGGTTTTCTCAGGAGGAACTAAAAATCGATTTGGGTGGTTGAGGAGATTGGAAGGGATAGAGGAGCAGAAACTCAGATTTTTCGGAGAACGAAATATCAGACGCTGCATATGTGGGCCTTTAATGTTTTTTTTTTTTTTTGATTGAACGATAGACTATCTTAATATATTAAGAACGGGCCCAATTACAAAATAAGAAAGCAAACGTGAGGACCCACTACACTCGATAACTAGTAGAGGAGGTATCTATCAATCTCTGAGTCATAGGTCCTCCTACATAACGGTCAATCTATCGTCATGGAACCCTATGTCTCCTGCCCCTGCCCTGTATTTACCCCAGTCTTGAATGAACCCCTTCACCATCGCCCACATATTTTCTCCGTATGGTCGCTGGCCTGCGAACACTGTCTGATTCCTAGTGAGCCATGTCGCCCAAACCATCGCCGGAATGAGCAATTGTGTTACCTTGGCCCTACCGGATCGAACATTGCCTTTATTGGTTATATGTTGATTCCTTTATAAAGCTATCGAAGGACCCTCGTATGTGAAGGATGCGTGTTTGCTGGAACGGCTGAGAGCGTGCCACGTTGTATTCAGAATGAGCGACGCGTATAAATGGATACGCCAAGCCCCTGTTTGGGAAACGAAATAAGTGAGTATAAAGATAGTATAAGGGTGGTATAAGAATGTATATGAAAAATAGTTGTTTGTTTGCATGATATAACTTGGTATTATTAAGCCAATTAAAACAAGTATAAGAGATTATAACAATTCTAAGTAACCCCTAGGATAAATTATACTCTCTTTATCTATTCTCATGAGCCCACATGTCAAATCAATTTTTTACATCTTATCACATCAAATCATCTATCAACACCTCTTATACATCAAAGGGTCCACATATCAAATCAAATTTTTTACACTTTATTTATATTTTATTTTTTATCAATCAAACAACTCAACCTTTATTTTTACGTTTTTCAATGAAAATAAAAAAAAATACAACTAAACAGAAAATCTCTTATTCATATAGATTTGTTATCTATACTGACATAGTTATCTATATAGAATAACTCAATTCCGCTATCCAAACGGGGACCAAGTGTTTGTTGACGAAAAACTGCGTTTTCACTTTTCAGTATTCATACTATCATGGAAGCTTCAGCCGTGATGCCATTCATCATGTCATTTTTTTCAAACCCTATTTTTGATCTAATGATTCTAATCTCAGATTCGCATAAAAATCACAATTCCTCGGATGTGAACTAGAAAGAGCAAGAGAATTTGTTACTGTTCTTTAAACTTGGTATAGTAGCCACATTTTAAAGGGCAAAAAATGATCTAATAAAAAACAAGATGACATTCTCTTTGGCCCATTTGGATGGGGGGAATAAAAGGTGGAACAAGTGAAATAAGGAGGAATAAAAGTAAAAAAGTTGTTTGGGTGAGCGGTATAAAAGAATATAACTATGCAGAATTAAGTGAGAATAAGCTGATATTTGTAATCCAAGTCCCTCAATAAAATTGTATTATTCATTCACTGATATAAGGGGACACGCTTATTAAATCACATATTATCACATCTAGACATGTCAACGGGTCGAGTTCAGGTCGGGTCGGGTCGGGGTGGACCCGGACCCGACCCATGGCAAGACCCGACGGGTCCAATCTAGGACCCGGCGGGTCCGGGGAAATGTGGACCCGGACCCGGACCCATCGGGTCCAGGTCGGGTCCGGGTCCGACCCGACCCGGATGGTTGGCAAAAAAAAAGAAGAAGGAAGAACTCATGTATTTGTTTGCCTTATCATTCTATTTGAAATTTTTTATAATAAAACATTCTTATTAATGAGACTATGTTTGAACATAATTTTATACAATTCAAAAGAAGTAAATGAATTGTTAAACAATATCCAAAACAATAACCACTAACATAAAAAACATATTAACCTAAACAATAAACATAACTAATTATACAAACATTCAAAACAATATTAACCTAAACAACATTCAAAACAATAAACACTAACATATTAACTAAAATAATAAACATAAATCATGCAACAAACTAATTAATTATACAAATTTAAAAGCTAATAAGTTAATTGTCCAAAACAAACCGACGACAATACATTACTAAGTTTATTACATATTAAACAATCAAGTTCTTGCAAGTTGCAACATCAACACAACGAAAAAAATGTTATGATTATGATTATGATTTATGGATTTATGGATACAAACATAAGTTAAGTAAGAAATAAAATTATGTATCAACTAATACTAATAATCTTATAATATATGGGCATACATTAATAAAACAATCGGGTCTCGGGTCCAATGGGTCGGGGCGGGGTGGACCCGGACCCGACCCGTTTGTTCGGGTCCGCCAGGTCAGTTCCAAATCGGGTCGGGTATATTACATGTGTAATCGGGTCCGGGTCTAGACCCGATCTGTTGACAGACTTTTTCACATCAAATCATTTGTAATCACCTGTTATACATTAATGAGACACACATAGCAAATCAATTTTGTATATTTTATTCATATTTTATTCTTCATCAACTAAACACTTCAAACCTTTATTATTATGTTTTTCATCAAGAATAACTGAATACACAACAAAAAAGAAAATCACTTATTTCATTGATAAAATTAACAATTCCTGGAATAGGTATAAACCCTAAAATAGCTCATGTTTTTATCCAAACAAGTCATTTGTGATTGGTCTATGGTGCATAACTGATTAAATTTTGTCATTAACTTTTGACTTATTTTTAAATGAGCGAGTATCATTTAGATGTAAGAATAGATATCTCTTTTAAATTTAAAACATGTTGGACTGCATAAATGATTGTCTGAAACTGTCTTTCTAATCTTCTGTCAGTGGTTTCCCACGACTTTAACCCAGTGGTGAAGGATATTGATTGTTTTGAATTTACTATGTATATGCTTCATTTTTTATAAAAGCATGTACCTCATTAGATAAAGTATACTATTTAAAAAAAAATTTAAACATGTGTAATCTGTAATTGAGGCTGAAAATGGGGTTAGACATGTGTAATCATTTTTTAGACGTAACATTATTCATAAAGGGGATTTTAGGTTAGACGGTTGATCTTCCATGTATAATAATCAAATAGAGGCATTAGATTTACTTCATCTAGAGGCAAAGCTCATTAAGTGTTGATTATAAAATTGACCAAGAGCGATTTTCACACTTTATCTCCAGATCCTGCTCTTCACAGCATCCAACACCCACACCATTCTCTGATGAGAATAGAAGATATAAGGAGTCATCAGGTTATTTTAGAACATATGCAGATTCTGGTCTAAAATAAGCTTTTTTAAATAAAACTAACTAGATATGTTTACACACTTCTTTTATTTCCCTTCCAACTCTCTCATCCCATACATGCATATATATGCCTAGAAATAGTTTCCCATACATCAGAAATTTGGGCCAGCAAATTATTACCCTAATCATGAATAATGTAAATGGAAGAAACAACACACATCCTAATAAGCTTCCTAAACAGTAATACATAAATATAATTTCCATTAAATAATTACCCATATAGCAACACGTTGTTGTGGTAAAAACAGAGATGATCCGTGCCCCCTACTTCCACAACCACCATAAATAACCCTACAAAGGAAAACATATGGCAGATGGCCACAGAACATACATAATACATTAAAGCAATTAAAGAAAACATTTAAAGTATTCAAGTTTCAGCATCTACAAATTCACAGGCCATACCAGAACTTGACCCATAAAAATCCACACTCAAAACCCTCACCACCACCACCACCACCACTGCTGTCTACAACATACTATCTGTCCTCGCTGGGAGCCTCCTGAAGAAGTTGATCGGAGCGGATGGCATCCTATGCCGGAACCTGGGGTGCCTCATGACGTAGAACCCCGTGATTGCTGCAATCACCTGGAAAGGAGTCACATACAGCACCAACGCAGCGATCAAACAGAACGTCACAAATATCGCCGTCGCGCGGGGGTCACGCCAGCTCAGCAGGCTTGCAACCTCTCCCCTGCGTCGCCACATCCCCGACACCGTCTGTATCCGCCCCGCCACGCTCCTCAGCCTGTCATACCTCATCCTTACAAGCTCCGGGCTCCTAACCGTCGGGAACGTATCAAACTCCTCGTCGAGCTCGTCGGGGTGGACCGCCTCCGCATGCGATATCCTCGTGTTCATATGTGGGGGGTACCTTGGTCTGTACCGGTAGTTCCAGATGCCAATCAGGAACATGTAGAGGAAGACCGTTGGGAGGATCAGCTCGGGGAAGCAGACGAGCATCACGAAGAGCACGTGAACAAGCACGGTCGTGACAGGGGTCTTCCACGCGCACACGTCCCCAAACCACTTCCCAACCGCGAAGAGCCCCGAGAACACCGACATCAGGCGGAAGAAGTTGGCCTTGCTCTTCCGCATGCTCCACAGGTGGGAGTCGACATCGCACATGTACTCCACCACCTCCTTACGCAGTGGTGGCTCCATCCGGCTCAGGCGGGCCGCGACGATGTTCACCGCCTGGTGGCGTAGCATGTCAAGCTGCATCACTGTCAAGGGGCGGAGGTAGTGCATCTTTGGTAGCAGAGGGCGCGAATAGGTGTACATCATGTTCACCAGTGATGTGCACGAGAAGCGTATCGCGAGGTGGACCTCGCCCATCTTCTTGACACCGGATGGGTGCAGGACCAGCAGTGGGTAAGAGTGGGTGTACACGCGCCCCGTCTCAAGAGTCGAAAGGCGTATCCTCACCTTCCCAACCTTCATGTCCCTGTTGCTCGATGAATCCTTGTCAGCGAATTGGCTGTTGTCGAAGACCCCGATCGTGAGGACCGTCGCGGGGTCATACACCTCCCATGTATACTGCTCGTTGTACCTTGGGGACAGGTTGTTGATGATCGTTCTCGTGCGCACCCATTTCTGGCCGTACTTCGCCACACAGTACGTGTCCGACGTTCCTTTCCCGTCCCGTGTCTTCATCGGGTGGAGCCCCTCAGCTTTGAGGACGCCGAGCTCAAGCAGCCCAATCGAGGGCTTCCACAGTTGCTTTGCTGTTGGGCGTAAGTCACTGCTGTAGTGCGTGGACTCGTCGAGGACATGATAGCCCCCATCGAGGCAGACGCGGAGGTGGAGACGGCTGGAAAACTTGTCCTTTTTAAGCTGGTCCACATCAACCGCCACGGGTTTCTCGAGATTGAACCAGCGCGTGTTCACGATGCGGTCATCAGCCCGCTTCTCAATGTTTGAGATGGGGATTATGACCCGTCCGATCACTTCATCCTTGTTCTGACCCACTCGGTCCTCGACCGTGAGAATCAGATGCTCCTCAAATGGCTCAGCAGCTACAAAGAGGAGGTCCTCATTCCAGAGCGGGCTCATCGTACGGGCCTGAACCGTTCTCGTCTTCAATAGCTGCCCCCCAATCTGCACCTTTACGTACACGTCTGGGAAACGGGTCTTGTCTGCAACAACGATATCTTGTGCTTCGATGACGTTGACGCGAACATACCACAGACGCGGAGAGTGGTAGACCTTCGAACGCAAGTGGGCTAGCGCGGCTGAGCCCCAACAGAAGCAGTCGCGTCGGAATGCCATGCATCGGGGAAGGCTTCATCTGCTTGAGTACCAATCCACACTGCAAGCATAAGCTCCCTTTGGCCTTATCGCCTTTCTTGTCCTCGATACGGTACCACTCGGGAGCTAGCGGGCTGTCAGGTGGGACCCTCGTCGGACATCATTGAGGTCGAATCTCACAAGGCCAACGAAATCATCCTTTCCAATGTCCTTGTCCTTGACAACAACCTCAAGGAGACGCCTGCAGCCGGTCCCTGAGAAGGCAAAGACCTCATTCCACTCAGGGTTCTGCTTCTTCTCAAAGTACCTGGTGGTGCCTTTGTAATTTCCAAGTCGCACCTCGACATACGGGTCGAGGCTCCCGGTTATGTCCATGGTGGGGAGGTCACGCGCCTTCACCACGCGCACGAACAGGTACTGCATCTGCTCCACGAGGATCATAGGTGCTGGAGGGCTTATCCCCCCTGATCACACGCCCGCCCACAATCTGGCCACCACCAAGGAACGGGCTCGTCTCTTTCAACGCATAGTCAACCGGCTGCTGTGAGGACGATGAAGAGTACATCCTGACCATCCTTGGTGGCTCTGCTTTCATCTCGTCCGCTCCGTACCGCATGGGCGGTTCACCATCACAACAGTGGGTTGTTGTTGTGAGGCTGTTGATTCTGAGCAGAGTTCGGGATGCTATGAAACGTCCTGGACTCCACTTTGTTGGTATTGAATGGGTTCGGGATCGAGCTGGGGATTTGGGCCTGCTGTGCCTGAGCTTGGACGGGGAGAATGTTACTGAGCGGATCAATGGCGGGCAGAGGGTTTGAAGGCCTCACGATGGGTCATCGGTGAGAAAGACTTTGAGGCCGAGCTCCCCCTTCACGCGTGAGAATATGCTGCGCTTTTCCAAGGGGTAGTGGAGAGCGACTGATTCGGAGAAGGAGACGAACGATGTCCCGCTGAGACAGACCTTTCCAAGGAAGGATTTTGAATGGGTCGCAGCGTTTACGCTGTGGTAAACATATGCTTCAAGAGTGAGTTGTGGAGAGAGGTTGGATCAGATACATTGAAATAGAAGCGCTCGTTCCAGACAGGGTTGACGTCATTCTGTTTCACAGTGGTGCGGAATTTCTGGTTGTCGAAGATGACCTCAACAAATGGACTGGAAGTGCCCTGCCCATCTTTGGGCATAAGATTATGAGCACTCAAGACCTCCACCCCAAGCTTAAGATTGTTCATGATGGAGGAGGATGTTTTATCTTCTTTGGTGGTTGTAGTTGGTGGGAGGCTCACAACAACCAAAAAGGAATTGAGGATTCCAAATGGGACCACTACACCACCACCTGAAAACAAGTAGACACACTGCAAACTTTAGGTAGGAAGTTGTTATACGAAGTGCACACGAAAACATGCGGTTTTAGAAAGATTGGCCATTTACTAATTAAAATAGAAGTACATATCCACAACATCAAAACATATGTTGAAATAAATTTGTGTAAATTAAATGCAGAACAGGGTCCAATCTCCAAATGTATATTTAGGGAATACTAAGTAAGGCTGATATGGTACAAAGTCATTCTAAAAAGATCCTTTTTCATATCAAATACTACTAGGTGGAGACATGTAATTATAGTTCATTAATTATTTTTAATATTGATGACATGGATCTACTTAGGAGGCGTTTGGATGTGGGTTTAAAAATTAGCTTTACCTCAAAAGTTGAGTTTAAAATTGAGTTTGGAGGAAGTTATCTCTCCACAGATTATGAAAAAATTAGTTTGTGGGCACTTATTTATAAAAATGTGTGCAACTTTAAGTTAGCCTTTGTTTATTTCGAGAATAACCCCTGGAATAACTGAGAATTAAGCAGAATAGCCATTTTTTCTTGTTTGGATGCTTGGTATGCTCTGGGATATCTTATGCAGAGTTATTCCAGATTATTCCACCCAAAGAATATGTGGGCCCATTGTCAAATCAACGGTCATCACCTCTAATAAATCACATGTCAAATCTAACTATCATTATTTTTCACCTTCTATAAATCATTATCCACATTTTATTCACATTTTACCCAAACAACAAAAATTTTATTCTCACGTTTCCCAACGAGAATAATTCAAAACACAACAAAACAGAAAATCATTTTATCCTTATTTATACTCACTCATTTATACTCATATTATCTATCCAAACGGGGGGCTAAAGCAACAGTTTTTTTTCTGTTTGAAAACGAGTTTGGGGAAATCAGATTCCTACAGACCCATAATTTTCCCAAACCCACATCCATCGCCCCCATAATAATGAGAGAAAAGCAGAACAGTAAAGAATTACTTCATGAATAGGAGTAAGCACAAGTGTTTAAAGTGAGCACATTAAGAGTTCAACTGTCAAAAAATAACAAGCCAACCATATAAAGCAGTAATGACTTTCAAATAATATCGAACAGTTAGTAGATAACACGACAATGCTATCAGTAACTTGATTCTTCCAAATCAGTGCACATTAGTGGTACATTAAACTTTGCAGGGGTAATATGTTAAATATGCATCATTTTTCCTATCATAACATCTGCTAAAGAGCTCATATTGTGGGCAAGCAGATCAAGCATACAATGAGAATGAAGCCTCGAAAGAGTACCTCCAGCCTGTTCAGGGTTATAATTGTTCCCAACATATAAGCTTTATATTATCTCTCACTACAACCCAACTTTTACGCTTCCCCATCATCCTGTGACATTAACCTTCACCAACTGCTCCCAGCTCCAGTACTTTGTCAATCAGGCAAAGTGACTAAGACACATTCATTTATAGCAATAAATGAAGTAAATTTCTGAACTTCTCTTCAAACTCAAGAAAATCCTCAACCCCGTATTCTATACCCTTATATAATAAGTTAATAACAGCAACCAAGTAACTATTTAATTATGTATCGGCTTTCCTAAATTCAACAATAACGATGATCATATCAACTACTTTTGTTGAGTACAAGTGTCACTGGAAACAACCAAATAGAAGATTAGAAGCAATTTTAAATCTAATAAGAAGAATGGATTATAAGTTTCAAATATCAATTACTCTCAAACGAAACCACTGATACCACATTTCAATCATATACATTTTGGAAGTCACACATATATAAACAGAGATCCCCATAGTTCCAAGTCTATCACAATGAAAAATATATATATATGAGAACATGCATTGAATGTCTGACATATTATGCTGGTGGCTCTCTGACCGAATTATATAGCACTATTATCTTTCAATAATAGTCTGCTGCTCTTTTTAATCTATAAGTAATCTAATGTCTAAGAAAACATACTAAAACATTAATACAAGTGCATGTATAGCTACAAATAAGTTCCTCTAAGTAGATATTTAAGAGTAACTTGCTGAAAGTCCTTGCATTATTACATCCAGGGTGCAGAAGGGTTAAACGGATTGAAAAAAAAAAAACAGAGAATCTGAAGCACCTAAGTAGTTTCCTCAAAACAATTCAGTTTGTTCTTATTTAGTGCATTCCTGCATTCATCATATACATAAAAATAACTTGAAAACAACAAGAACTCTTTTTGTCAGTGATTTCCATAGGTAATGTATGCTAAAATAATTGCAATGAATTGGAAAAAAGGCCAAAGCGCAAGAAGTCATCACCAAACATAAATATAGTAAAATGATCGAGCAATAAAAAGTTTACACAGCTGAAAAGCTTTCAACCATAATTCCATCGTTTCCGTGCAGTTTTTCAGTGCTGAATTTCAACACTCATGCCTCCGCCACCTTCCTGGGTCCCCCAACTGGCCTTGCCCAGGAAGGGAAACATTGTCTATAACATCAACGCAACCTCACCATCTACCCATATTCTATCTCTAAGCAGAAGCCCTGATATTATCTGAAGGATGGGTCAACATCAGGTCAATGAATGGTCATAAAAAAAAGGTCCAACCCTATTTTGGTGTCTTCTTGATTTCCAATATGCACTCCATAATTAAAACCAAATGTTGCAAACTTATATTGAAATCATTAGAACGGTGTCAACACTTGTCAATATTCTCACCCTTCAGACTCATTCACAAACCAGAAAGTCAATATTCAATCAGCTAGCTGCTTGTGGTTCCTGTTTCCATCAATATTCCTCAACCCCAAATTTCATCCAGATTTAGACCTTCTGATACTCTCTATATGTCCATATTATCATTCACCATATCATCTCATCCAATCTACGCAATTCATTAAAAATGAACCAAGAGATTTCATCTTAACAGCATCCACCAATAACAAAGGAAATCATAGCAACTTGAAAGATATTTAAATTTAAGAATGCATCAATAGCACACCTAAGAACAAGTTCTTCAAGTAATCAGTCATTTTTTCTTTCTACTGCTACAGATCTTGTCGGATTTTTATACTCTTAATATTAAAAAAAAAAACTATTAATCACAGGACGTCTATCTAATGTAGAACACACTTTAGAGTTCCATAAATTCCAAAAGCTTGTTCCAATTCACAGAAGAGTAATATCATCTCAATACCCCCCATGGAAATACATCAAAGTGTCAAACCTATAATGTCTAACACAATAATACGCAACGAGAAGAACAAGATACTACACACAACTTGAGATGCATCAGACAAAACTTAATCTCTCATTCAACCATAAAAGTCCACATCTGCCTTATTATCTGATCTGCAACAATAACCATTGGACACCATCTCCCACTCCTAACAGGGCATATATGAATTAAACACTAGGCATTTTAAATGGGTAAATCTAGAAACAACAGGCTTCATCAACTATTCACATAAGACAAGAAGATAGAGAAACCACAACAAAAACCAGATTTTTCCCTAAAGATCTCTAATCCACCTCAAAAGAGATCACCCCATCAGATCTCTCATCGTAAACAATTCTCAATCTGATAATACTATAGTTGAAGAAAACATCAACCACTGCAAACCCATCTAACCAGACCCCTTTCACTTCAAATTCCAAAAACACCTCAAAAACACAAAGCAGGACATGTTGAGCTTCTAATTTCAAAGAACTGAGAGAGACAGATAATCTCAAAAAAACCACATCTTTCAGCTTTTTTGTGTTGAAAAACCATCCAAGCATCACAAAAGTAAACCAAATGAACCAAAACCACTCATTTCAACAATATCATCCCAAAGAACCTCCAAAAAATCACAACTTTAAAACAAAGAAGCCCCAAAGCGAAAAAAAAAAATCCATCTTCAGATTAAACCACTTCTCACCTTGTGAGCCAACACAGATCCTTCGATGCCTCCGTCTCAGTCGATCTCAAGCCTTTAAAAACTCATTGGGAGCCACAAAAGCTTTCATTGGTGTAAGTGAAAGAAACCCTAAAAACGTTTTCGAAGAGAGAGATTTAGTTTTCTCGCCATTTGAGCTGAGAAAGCTTTGTTTTTTGGGTTTTTTTTTTTTTTTTTTTTTTTAAATGACGGTTCCCCCACCGTTTTCGTAACGTCACAAAAAAACAAAAACAGTGACCGAAACCCGATATGCGAGTCTTACACAGAATGCGACGTCTGTGTGGATACGGGAATCAGACCGTCCATTCGGTGGACCATCTACAGTGAGAGCTCCGATGCCGCACGTTCTGTTGATCCAAATCCGGCACGCGTCACGTGTAAAGACGGATGTGGGCCTGGGTTGTGAGTGATATAACGATTTTGCCACTTAATTAATTGAACTAATGTTTCAATCAGAAAAAAATTAAATAGAAAAAAGAGAGTGAAAATGAACATCCATGGAAAGAGCCATCCATTAAAACATGCGGGTTTTGTAGGTGGATTCATGACTGGTTGGTTTATGTGGACCAGAGTCCCTTATATTGTTTGACTGGGAAACCTAACAATCTTGGTTCAAAATAAATAAGTCAGGATTATAGGAAGCATTTTAATTTAAAAGTTATCTTTAGAAAAAAATGGATCTTAAACATTACAAGTATTTTGAAATTGTGATAATTTACGTATGATTATAAAATTAAAGTAAATTTTAAAAATTTTAGTTAAGATATGTCCTCGTACATTTGATCTGTATCATGGAGCGCGAAAAAACTCTACAATAATAAAAAGTAACATTTTTTTATGTTTTTTTTTTTATAAACGTTCAACGTAACACTAAAGAATACAGAAAAATTACTGCATAACCTTCTGAACTGAGACACCAGTATGGTGCATGTTAAAAGTATTTTAAGAGATTGTGTGCCATCTATAAGTTGTGAAGACCAATGATAAATCACCACATAGCATTTTTTTTTTCGTATGAAAATGTAAATGGCAAAACGAAACCCTAAACCCACCCAGTTTTCCACTCGCTCCAACACTCATCCTCCTCCATCTTCCCTAACCCCTGCTACAGGGAGAGACAACCCATCCAAGCAGGGTATCCAATCCCCCATTTTGGGGACTCAAGGGAAGGAAGCACAGGGAGCGGGAGGAGAATCATCCACATCCGCATACCCCCAATCAAGGACAGACTATGCTGCGGCCGTAAAACGCTCGACTGAACAGGGGATATCATTTACCGTGCCGCAAGAGGTTCTGCGTGTGCTCCATCAATCACCTGATCGAGTATACATTCCAAATGAGGCTCGTCTTCAAGCAAATAGGAGGAAATGGCAGAACACTTTATACGGTAAATTTTTGGGTCCGAAACTAGATATACATTACTTACGCCGACGCCTTGCACAGTTGTGGCCGGTATCAGCACCATATTTTGTAGGTGATCTGGCGAATGGATTTTATGTTTTTAAGTTTAGTAGTGAAGAGGACATGATGTCGGTGTTGTCGGGCGGCCCGTGGATAATTCAAGATCACATTCTTAGCCTCATGAGATGGAGGGATAACTTCGATCCATCAACGGCTACTTTTGAGCTAACACCAATTTGGATCAGGTTCCCTAACTTGCCACTTGATTTCTGGGATGGACTTACTTTAGCCGAGATTGCAGTGTATGCAGGTACCCCCATTAAGGTGGAGACTTTGGTTGAGGAATTTGGTCGATGTAGATATGCACGGGCACTGGTTGAAGTTGATTTACGTCGACCACTCTGTCCAGGAGTTTGGATTGGACAGGATAAGAGATGGCAAAGTTTTGTATATGAGAAGATTCCTCGAATTTGTCAAATCTGTGGCAGAATAAGTCATGCTACAGAGGCATGTGAGGAAGCAAGACCTGAACAAAATTTGAACCAAGTAGGGTCACCAGATTCTCCGTTAACAGCCTCTGAGAAAGGTGAAGTGCTTCACGAGATCAATTCATCTAACAATGGAGAAAAATCTTCGGATGGCCCGTGGCGAGTTGTCCCCCCTCGTCGTAGACCCCGAAATCCACCTGTGGAAGGGAAGAATCCAGTTAATCATGTCAATCAAATAGAATTGAATCTAAAAACCCAAGAATCGTCACACTCCAAACAGATGAAGGGGCCTAGTACCTCGGCTTCCTCTCAAGGTGCTCGAAATTTTGCATCTTCCAAAATATCAGAGTCCAAACCCAGCAATAATGCACAATCAAACATGTCCCAACTTAAACGGGATGATGTTGATAAATCTAACCGGGCGGAACGTGGGAATGTGTCTATGCGGAGGATCTCGTCTCCGATTGTTCAGCCGATGATTCCACCACGAAAATCGGAAGAGAAATTCAAGGAAATATCAATTGGCCCAGAAATGAAAAAAGACTCTCAGATAGTTTTCTCACAACCCCAACCACTAGCTTTAGTGGAGAGGGCGGTGGATCATGCACATAAGAAGAGGGGACTTGATTCACAAGTGGTCTTAATCACAGAGGACCAGCCTAATGTCCCCTATCCAACAATACAGCCTTCATCTTCTAAGGCGGGTAATGGAGCCATGGCGTTATTCCGATGTTCGTGGTCAGAAATGGAACCCAATGAAAAGGACATGAACAACATGGAGACTACATTTGCACACTCAGGTATGGAGTGCGAACAGTATAAGCCCTTGCCTCCCCCGGGGCGTGATGGGGGACAGGCTCCTACTGTAGAATAAATAAATGCGAATCCTATTTTGGAACGTTCGAGGTCTTTTGCGGCGGGATATCAGAAATCACTGTAAATATCTGATTTCACGCTATAACCTCGACATTTTGATGTTATTGGAGACGCATGTCCGTGAAGACAGGATGCAGAAATTTAGATCTACATTGGGAAATAATTTTGAATTGCAGGGGATTCCTGGAAATGGACACTCTGGTGGAATTGTTACTTGTTGGAAACAGACTTTGGGTATTGCTTATTGCCCAGGTCAAGATCAAGCAGTATATCTAGTGGTTAATCAACCACATGGTACATCATGGATAGTGGCGGCAGTTTATGCTAGTCCGAACTCTTCTATCAAGAAGCAGTTGTGGTTAGAGACGTCAGAGGTGTTGAATACGAATCTACCGATGTTTATTGCAGGAGATTTTAACACATTGATGGATGCGTCAGACAAGAAAGGAGGTGCACCCTTCCGTAACTCCCCCGAAGTCAGAATTTTTAGGGATTGGTTTACTCATAATGGTCTACACCATGTACCTACAAAAGGATTCCAATTTACTTGGTGTAATAACAGAAGTGGACAGGCCCGTGCATGGGAAAGACTAGATCGTGCTTTTGCTAATACAACTTGGATGATGGAATTCCCTAATGCAGTGGTTCAGGTATTACCTAGATATGCATCAGATCATGCACCCCTGTTACTACACACGGAGCTCCCTAGGCCTACGGGGTGGAAGCCATTTCGTTTTGAGAGATTTTGGTTGGACTACCCAGAGGTGGAGCAAATAGTTAAAAGCAAATGGGATATTCGTGTTTCTGCTTCTCCGATGGGGCGAATACATCATAAATTGATTGTCTTGCAACATCCACTTCGAGAGTGGAACAAACAAAGGGTTCAAGATCTGCCAAACAAGGTGAGAGAAGCTAATGTTAGACTGGAAAACCTCTTACAGGAAGAACAAAGCAGGGGAACGTCGGAGGTGAGTATGCAGCAGATTCAGATGGCAATGAATCACCTCACAGCCCTTGAAAGACAACAGGAAGTGTTTTGGGCTCAACGAGCTCGAACACGGTGGGTCACTGAAGGAGATAACAATTCAAGATTTTTTCATGCTCAAGTACAAAGACGTCGGGCTCAAAATAGAATCACCATGTTACATACTATGGATGGAGTTTTGTTACAAACAGAGGAGGGAATCAGACAATATACGGAGGCCTATTTTACTGAGCATTGGAGTACTCATGAATCTGATTTATCCCCGATTCCTAATGAGATTCTCCAACGCCGTGTGCCGATAGAATTCATGGAGGAATTGGTGAAACCATTTACTGAACAGGAAATAGATCGGGCTGTTCACTTGCTTCCTTCGAATAAGGCACCGGGACCAGATGGCTACCCCGGGGAGTTTTATAAGTGGTATTGGAAATATTTAAAACCTGACATCATCCGGGCGTTGACACACTTTCATCGGACCGCTGAACTTCCCATCTCTTGGGGTTCCACACATGTGGTGCTTATCCCTAAGAAGTTGAACCCTATGAATCTTAAGGATTTTCGTCCTATAAGCATTTGTGATACAAAGTATAAAATTTTGTCTAAGGTCCTGGTAAACCGTTTGAAAACAGTACTGCCACATTTGGTGGGCCAAGAGCAGGGAGCTTTCATCTCGGGACGCTCAATTCATGCACACTTGCTTCTTGTGCAGGATATTTTGCATTCTCTTAGGCTACGACCTCGAAGTAAAGCTTTAATGGCAGTGAAAGTCGATCTAGCCAGTGCATACGACTCAGTTGAGTGGCATGGGTTGATACAGATTTTGTCCCAGTTTGGTTTTCCACCGCTATGGATTAAATGGATGAAGGCTTGCATATCTACGGTCCGTTTGGCAGTAATAATGAACGGGACCCCGACAAATTGGATTCCCATGGGAAGGGGATTAAGACAGGGTGATCCCTTGTCTCCCTATTTATTTGTGTTAATTGCTGAGGTGTTGTCAGCACAGTTGAGAAAGGAGCAAAGGGTGGGAAGGATTCTGGGATACCAACCCACTCCTAGTTTGATGGGGCATTCGATCCCAGAAGGGCTCACACACATCCTTTATGCAGATGATTTAATGATTGTTGCAGCTGCCACCCCCATTGCGTGTTCAACCTTGCGAGAGGTGTTAGCAAATGTACAAAAACAAACAGGATTGACAGTTAGTTGGGGTAAAAGTTCTATTAGATTCTCCCCATCAGTTCCGAGTCAACACCAAAGATGGATGAGTCGCATTGTTAGAATGCGACCAGCTCCCAATTCATGGAAATACCTTGGGGTTCAGGTCTATGGAAAGGGTTCTATACGCAAAGGTGCGGAGATAGTCTACACAAAGGTCTTGCAGAAATTGGAGGGTTGGAAAGCCAAGTGCTTGACTATGGCTGGGCGACTGCAACTTCTCAATTCAGTGATCATGGCCATGCCACAACACCTCATCCTTGCAGCGGCTATGCCAACCTCGAAGTTGATGGATATAGAAAGGATGATGCGAAAATTCCTTTGGTGGAATAATTCAGGTGGAAGATCTATTCACTTGGTTTCTTGGGATAGGGTTACTACACCACGGAGTGAGGGTGGTCTGGGAATCCGAAGGCTGACGACCATACGTTTAGTGATTTATGGCATGTTAGCTTTTAAATTCCTACTACAGAAGTCATATATTCAACCCTTCTTCTCTCTCAAGTACAGGTGGTCAGGTAAACCATGGGAAATACATGTTTCATCAAGATCTTCATATACTTGGAAGGCATTACGCTTAGGATTAGAGACAATACGGGAGCACATTCGCATTATACCGGGATCATTGGGAGACATTGATTTGTTTCGCGATCAGTGGTTGTCACCTATTCCATTCTCAAGAATCCCAACTTTCTTAAACATGGAGCAGGTACAACTTCACTATACTCTTGCAGATGTAATTGAGGATGGTTCATGGAAAATACCGGTATTGGAGTCCATCTTCCCGGAGTACTGGGTTCGAGTCATAACTATCAATGAACCACCCCGCCATAAACCAGGAGTACATGCTACTTGGTGCTGGGAAGGCACTGCAGACCTTCGCCCGAGCCTTGGACAGTTAATCCGCATCATGAGACAGCCACTTTCAAGCCCTTTTCAAGTGGATTGGAAAAAGCTATGGAAGATACCTGTTGTGCCCAAGGTGCGCATATTTTTATGGAAATTATTGTGGGGTAGGCTCCCAACTCGCGATTATCTAAATTCCATTGGATTATACATGGACACAAGCTGCCCATTCTGTGCTAGACATCAGGAGACATCATATCACTTATTTTTAGATTGTGAATTTATGGCTGAATGTTGGACTTACATCCCTCATTGCTTACAACCACCAGTAGCGATTAGATGTGCTCAACAGTGGGGGGACCTTTTGTCTGAAGAAAAATGGGGAAGAACAAACTGGGGAACATATAGAATGATCATATTTTTTCTGGTAATGTGGTTAGCTTGGAAGGCGCGAAATGCGAAGTTATTTCGAGGAGCGACTATCTATCCGAAGTTGGTGGCAATTCGGGCTATGTCATTGGCTGAGGAGTCTATTCGCCTTCTCGCAAAAGTGCAGTGGCAAATCCAACCCCCGGTTACAGAGGCATATTGTGAGTCAGACTCGCAGTCTCAGGTAGTTGTACCAACTGAGACATCACAATGGGTTTTTCTTATTACGGATGGTAGCGTGGATATGCGAACAAGAGCTGCGGGTGCTGGCTTTGTGGTGGTACACCAAAATGATAACCGAATAATTGGTGCTGCATATTTTGGATGGTTATGGTCCTCTCCCATTCGGGCTGAAGCTCTTGCCATCTCTCAGGGTCTACAATTTTTGCGATCCAAGGGGTACAAAAAAATTTATATATGTACTGATTCGGAAGTGTTAGTCCACCTGTTTTATGATCCAGGTCCTGGTCCCCCACAATTACAAGCCTTTTGGGAACAATGGCATAAAAACTCATCCTCTGGTGAAAGATTACATATGTTTAAAGTTCCACGTGAAGGAGTCGAGGCTCCGGAAGCACTGGCAAGGCATGCTCGTGGTGCACAAGAAGTTAAGATCACAGAAAATCTTCAGGACTCAACTATTAGAAGCATTGTACAACAGAATTTTATAAGCATCAAAGCATGTATCGCATGGGTTAATAGAATTCACCTAGACAATAATAGTCTGGGTGTATAGGTTTTGGTGTATTCCCATTATGTAACTACTATATACTCTGTCCTATTTGGGGCCTGTATACCAAAAAAAAAAAAAAAAAAAAAAAAAAAACATAGCATTTTTTCGAACTGTGTATGTCTCACTTGAGATCTTGCATAGCCCCTTTGTTTAGCTATGTGCATCTGAGTCAAGTTGTGCAAATAACAACACAGGGCATTGACCAGGTCAACTGGCGCGCCCTCAACCTAATGAATAATCCGCTAGGTTGCCAAACGTATATGGGCCATCCTTGCGTTGGGCTTGTAAGCATAAAGAAAACCGTGAATACTTGTTATTTTTTATTCCAGGAGTAAATTGTTCTTCAATATGTTAAATTTTAAAAATTCTTACAAAAATACAAAATAAAATAAATTAAATGGAATTCTCTAATTATGATTTTACTTGTGTCCCTGCGTAAAGACAAGTCCACCCGAACCCTTAATAGAAATGGGTATGGAAATAATTTCAATTCTTGTTTAGTTTTACATTTAGTTATGACTTGGATTAAAAATAGATGTCAGGAGAAAGGTACAACACTAAAATGGTATATCAATTCTACTAATGCGTTACACAATTGAAGATTATTATATGTAAATTGAGTAAATTAACATTAGTTAGTGTATATTAATTAATCAGGAAACATAGGTTGCAGCGCACTTATAAGAAAAATGAAAATAAAATTTCCACCACAAAATAAAGTTGATTGTGATTGAGAAATACTACTGATTTGAGGCCTCAACAACTACCCAAAGAAAGCTAAAAGACACATGTTTTGTTTTGGTCAAAAGCATATTAATAATTACAACATGTGACAAAATATATCCCTCAAAAAAAATAATAAATAAATAAATAGTAGCTGGGAAAATAAAAAATATCTATGGAATTATTTTTCCACACATTATCATAAAATTTAATGTGCTTGGAATAATTTATAAACTTTGTATGGGGGTCCATGTGCTGTAGAAGCTAAATAGATGGCCTGAAACAGATCTGTTTGGAGCATAGGAAACAGAAGGGAACCAGACTTGCTGCACATGTAGTGGTACTGACATGTTTCCATATGGTGGTATATATATTTTATGATTAATAAGACAAAGTATTGACTGTACGGTATGAAATTGCATAGCCATCTTATGTTGACAGAGAAAATTGAGAATGAAAACAGTGCACACACAGTAATCTATTATTAAATTATAAAAAATAATTTTTTATTAAAAAAATAATGGGGTTTGGTGTGTATTATAGTTTTTACTTTAGCGATCTTTATTCTAAAAATTTATAAAACAATTTTTATTAAAAATTAGTTATGAGTAGGTTTTATAAAGAAATGTTTTTTGTAAATAAGTTTATTTCATTTGGTCCACTTTGGTAGTGGTATAATGCCTAATATAATAATAGTATAAAACAAAAATAATATTTTAATACCATTTGATGACATAGACGTTGGGAATATCCATGTTATTATAATACTACACATTATAGTATACTTAACTCAAAAATCTTAACCTGGTGTTCAAAGGGATCCTCCGGATTGAAAACTACATCATACATTCATACATGAGCAACTGAAACCAAACACAGGTTACAATCAAACCCTAGCTTAAGTGCTAATGACATGACACTTTGAGTTAGATTTACAATGTTGATCATTAATTAGCAGGTCGATTAGGTCAATCATCACACTTAAAATCATGCTGACGTACTCGTCCCGTAGTTTTCCAGATTCATGTATCCAAGACTTCAAAGAATTCACTTATCAGATATAATTACGTCAGTTCCTGTCTATTACACTAGATCGACAAATTGTATAATGATTTTAATTGTCTTTATCATATGAGCATTTAGAGTCTTGATATCTCGCCCTCAATTTTTAAACTCCAATCACAAGTCTCTTTTAAGTGGAGTTTTCTTATTGGTTAAATGTTTGATCTTTTTAAAAAATTAAAAAAATAAAATACAATACTATTTTTCACTTAGTACCCTACGTTTTCTTACTCTCGAAACACATCCCACTTCTTTTGAAAAAAAATTAACAGTTTCTTTTATACGTATACATCACTTAAAATAATCATTCTGGCGAACCTATTCATTTCTGACAGCCGACATCGTTATCCCTGGATTTCTCTCGCCGCCTTCTATCATATAGGAAGCGGTTCGACTACCTTTCTAGCCCTCTCCTCCGAACTCCACCTCCACCTTTTGATGAATGTAACCACTTTTGATGAATGTAATTGTATTTCATTTTATACTTGACAGATTAAATGTTTTCAAATGCATAACATTCAATATAAAATTTATAACTTTTCTAATGAGCTTGTAACATTTATTAAATGTAACTTTTATTTTTTCATAATATGTCACTTTGTTAAATGTAACTTAATTTTATTTTTTTAGAATAGTTTAATTTGATGAATGTAACTGTTTCATTTTTATGAACTGTATGTAACATTTGTTAAAACATTGATGAATTATCTAAAGACGTAGATGTCGCTGATATTTTATGTTTTTTGTATAGCTTAGATTGAAGAATGAACATAATTTATTTTTTTATTAACTAAATGTAACATTTGTTAAATGTAACGCACAACAAAGAAGGTATTTGACATTTCTTATAAAATGTTATTGACTATTGAAGAGATGATTTGTTTTAAAATTGTTTAAATATTACATAGAATGTAAAACATTTAGATAAATGTAACTGTTCTGATGTAAATGTAACAAATAGTTGTGAGAGATGTAAATATATAGAATTTAGTTACATTTGTACATGTAACTAAATTTGAAATACCAACACGAGACTCAATAAAAAAAAGTGTGATAATTAACCCAGTGATTAAAGATAAATAAAACATTATATAAACTTGAAACTACAGACATTGTTAATCCAATTGATGAAATAATTGATCAATCCAACACAAAATACGGTGGATGGACAAAAACAATGGATGATAATTCTTAAAAGAAAATTCATTATATGCTATTTCGTGTATTTGGAGTATTAAATGATTTAAAATGATTGAATAAAATAGTGAATACAAATCCAAATTTTTTGAGCAGAATAAAAAAAGAGTAAATACCAATCCAATTTTTAAATGAAATAAAAAATAAACAAAAAAAGAAAAAGAAAAATATGAGTTTCAATTCTCTAAATGGTTACAAATAAGGAAGCTATGAAAAACATAAATGCCTCTGCAATTTGAGGGGATCACTTATCGAAAAGCAAATTAACATATAGGGTATAATAGGGAATGCATAAATATCACCTCATGGGACTTATGATGGAGCCTATAACTTGAACCTTTAAAATTTTTAATGATTTTGAATATGATGTATGTAATTAATTTCATTCGAGTATAAAAGTATGTTTTTTTGTTCCACAATTATATACTTTAAAAAAAAAAAACCATAAAAAAATGCACGAAAGATTATACATAACATTTTTTTGTATCATATTCAATAATGAATACCACCATGATTGATGCAATCAGTTGGTTTTATTGAACTTTCACAGATCTCCTGCTCCATCGGTAGGCCCTTTTAAATATTCTCTCAACTAAAAGTCACTGTCGTTTTCCAAACTCTCTTTCTAATCCTCTTGTTTAAATCAAGATCCACAAATTAAAAAAGAGGGAAAAATCCATATAACCTACAATAAACTATTCAAAATCCATATAACCCCCTGACTTTTGTTGAAATCTATATAACCCCCTAAAAGTACCCATGTAAATCCAAATAGTTATGTGAGTTAAATTTTCACTAATAGATTTGTCTGCTTAACCCTAGATGAAAACATAATATATCAAAAAAACTTCTATAGTGTGTTAAAAATATAAAAAATTCTCTTTAAATGATGTTTTTACTTTTTCGGATAGGGTTTTATAATCTATCTGGAGAGGTAAAATCATCATTTTTAACAAATTTTATCATCATTTACATATGATTATTTGCATACTGTGTTTTCATTCAATGTTAACCAAACAGAAAATTCACATAATATTTCTCCATATGTGACTCAGTAGTTTTTTAGATTTATATAATTCAGTAATTTATTTAGATTTACATAGATATTTTTAAGGGGTTATATGTATTTTAGGAAAAATCAGGGCGTCAAATGGATCTTAGACAGTTTGCATAGGGTTATTTGGATTTTTTCCTATAAAATAAGTTAAGAAACATAAATGGTGATTTAGCATTTGATCTTCCTAACGGTTTGGCTAATAAAATTCGCTAATGTAAATTATAAATAACGAAGTCAACACGCTTAAATTTCAAGTCAATACACATTTTTTGTGCAAGTCCGAAGTTTTTGACTTTTCAGACAAAAAGATAAGTCACTTTTTAATTAATGGTCCACACTAGATAAATTAAATTATCACTTGAATCACTTTCTTTATAAAAATAAACATTCGATAATCCGATTAAATATTACTAGTTAAAAAGACTTGCAATTCGTAACTTGTTTGAAAAATTGATTGATTAAGAATTAGTTGGTGGTTGATAACGATGTCTAAATTATCCACCAAAGGTGGATATGTATGAGCTATTTTATAATCCACTTGTTGTGGAGTGAGGAATAAGTGAATAACCCAAATTTAAGGAGAAAAGGAAAAAAAATTGTCTGTTTTGTTATAATAAACCATCATAATTAATTGGTTATTCTTGAATAAATTAGTATAAGCCTTGATAACAATTTTGAAAATGTCTAAAATTATTTATCACATTTCATAAATGCTAATAGATGTAAGATAGAGGTATCGTTTTATATTATTTTTAAAAAATTACTTTAAGCTAATACTTGTCATATGTATCATATCAAATACGCGTTATCACACATATTTTTAAACGCAAACAATTTATGAGGGTTTTGAAGTGTTACTTTAAAAGTCATTAAAAAAAATTTGTGTGGTTTGTACTTTTATAAAAAATAGTAACAAAAAATTAATTAATCTGCATAGATAATTATCAATTTCAGTATATACATCAGGGGTGAATAACTATGTTGCACACCTAAAGGAGTAATATATATAGTTTATATTAGGGGTCGGCAACGGGCCGGGCCGGGCCGGGCAGCCCGGCCCGTTGAAACATGGCCCAAGCCCGGCCCTGGGCCCAGGCCCGCGGGCCTGCTTGGCCAACGGGCCCAGGCCCTGCCCACGGGCCCGGGCCTAAACGGGCCTCACGGGCCGAGCCTGGGTTCGGGCCCACGAGCGGGCCTACGGGCCCAACTTCAAAACATTTTATTTTTTAAAATTTTACGTTATTTATTTGTATATAATGTTAAATTAACACAAAATTTAAAGTATAATGTTGAAAAAAATATTTATATCTATTGAATTTTCAAAATAAAAATATTAAATGAATTAATTGCTTACAAAAATGAATAATTAAATGTACCTAACTAGGTTGACACCTACATAAATCTTAATAATTTTTATAACTCAACCATAATTCAAATAAAAATCACATGTTACTAGTTCATTGGATCACCCTCCATGGGCCTACGGGCCGGACCCGGGCCCTAGAACCAGGCCCAAGCCCGGTCCGCCCGAACGGGGCAGGGCCGGGCTTTGGCCCTGCGGGTCGGGCTTTCGGGCCTCGGGCCTGATGATGACCCTTAGTTTATATGTTTGAAAAAATATATAAACTCTTTTTTTTTTATAGATCCACAATTGTATTTACAAACCATGATCATGAAGGCATTAGGGGTGGTAAACGAGCCGAGCAGCCTAGACTCAGCTCAGTTAAAGCTTGTTTGATTAGACAAACGAACCGAACTTGAACATTTTTTAAAGTTCGGTTTGTAAACGAGCCGAGCCGAGCTGAGCTAAGCCCGAGCCGATAAGAGCTTGTTACTTAACATAAAAGGGGGGAAATAAAAAACTTGAGCTGAGTTTGAGCCCGAGTTTATGTCATTTTTCATGTATAAGATGTTGTAATTTGTGAAAGATGACTTATTAAATGCTAAATAATTTTTTTTTAGCTAAACGAGCCCAAACCGAGCCTTAGGGTGCGTTTGGTTGCGCGATTGCGATTACAGGAAGCTGCGTTTGCAATCGCACAACCAAACAGTTTTATAATCGCAGTTTTAAACCCAGCGATTGCAGGCAAATAGTGCCCAAAAGCTGCGATTTCAAAAAGCTGAGAAAGTGAGCTTCCTGCAGAATCAGGTTTGCAATCGCAGATTCTTGCAGAATCAGTTTTGCAATCGCGCAACCAAACGCACCCTTAGTTTGAGTTTCAGTGTTAAACGAGCTGAGTCGAACTTCAATCGAGTTTTTCACGAGCTAAATGAGTCGAGTTTAAATACCAAATTAAGACAGAGCCTGATGCTAGACAATCTAACATGAATAGATCAAAATCTCAATTTGAATAGCATCACCCATAATAAATAATATAATGTAATAAACGTGTGTATACAACATAGGGGCATTCATTATTTCATTACTCCTCATTCATACAATTCCTTTGAGTCACTCTCACCAACAGTTTGTCCAATCTATGCACGCATGGTCGATGCTATTCATCATCATTTATTAATAGGAGAGTGGAATCGATTGGGAAAAAAAACAAACGAAAAAAAAAATCATTGATCTCTCTGTCTCTCACCCACCAAATTATTGTTGGGGTTCCATAAACATTTGGGACCCACATGTATAGTAATATAGTATGATGTTAGTATTTTAAGTCTCCGTTTAGATAGCGGAATTGAGTTATCCTGGATGGATAACTATGCCAGTATAGATAACAAATCTACATGAATAAGAGATTTTCTGTTTAGTTGTATTTTTTTTATTCTCATTGGAAAACGTAAGAATAAATGTTGAGTTGTTTGGTTGATAAAGAATAAAATATAAATAAAGTATAAAAAAGTTGATTTGACATGTGTGTCATTTGATGTATAAGAGATGTTGATAAGTAATTTGATGTGATAAGATGAAAAAAATTGATTTGACATGTGAGTTCATGAGAATAGATAAAGTGAGTATAGCTTATCCTAGAGGTTACTTAGAATTGTTATACTCTCTTATACTCGTTTAAACTGGCTTAATAATACCAAATTATACTCTACAAACAAACAACAATTTTTCTTATCCATTCTTATACCACCTTTATACTATCATTATACCCGCATATTCCGCTTCTCAAACGGGTCATAAGTAAGTAACCAAAAAGGCATGTGTCTTTTAAAAAAAAAAAAAAAAAAAGTCTCTTTTTACAAATGAATCCTTTCGCAAATTAAACCTCCTAGCCGTTTGTATCACTGAAACGTTTTCACATCTAATTTCATACGTTTCATTTCTCAACATGCAAAACGCATAACGTGCACCATTATTATAGTGTTGATTTGCATGCGTCATGTGTCTGTAGAAGGCTTGGCAATCCTTTCATTTTTAGGGGCTGTTTGGTTGCACCGATATTCAGTGCTTATTCAGCTTAAAGCTGAAAAATCAGTGATAAGGCTGTTTGGTTGGTTGTCTTAAAAACACTGATAAATTCCCCGTTCAGTGAAAATAACCCGTATATATTCATCAACTATAGTTTACTTATGTTTTCGGCTCTCGCATTCAGCGTTTTCGTTCTCCACATGAAAAGACCTCACTACCCCTGCACATCTAAACTATTTACAAATCTATTTAAACCAAACTTTACCTTAGCATCATCTCTCTCCTCTTCAACTTGCTGAGCCAAAGAAACCCCTTCCAAACAGTCCATCTCCACCGACTATGACCAACCCCACCCGAGCTCCTCCCGAAATCGACCACCACCAGATCTTCTCTCCCTCCCATTTCAATCGCCGAAACCCTAGGACGTGTAATCGATTTTTCGCCGGTTCGACCACCATCTTCATCGGAGATTGATTCATCTTCACCCGGAGACTCTGCGTCACACATTTTCGGGCAGCACGTGTTCGATTCTCGACGGCTTAATGTAATAAAACCATGGGTTTCCATCTTCTCCTCGGATCTGTGTATTTCTTCGATTTGAGTCCCCTTTCTTGAATAAGGTTTGTGGAGTCATATAGATCAGTTAGGTTTACGATTCTACAGATCTTTAGAGATTTTCCTTTGATTTTGGCATTTTTTATAGGCCCTTATATTTCTCTGCTTTAGATGGGTGATTGGGTGAACTAGATGCGTTTGGAATGGGTTGATCTGTTCAAATATTACATCTTTCTTGTAATACATTTTGGTAGTTGAATTTATCAAAAAAAATTGTCTGTTCAGTGAATTTTTTTAGATGGAATCAATCCAATGTAATTAAAAATGCATGTTTGTCAATTGCTGTGTTGTGTGGCTTTTTATTATTTATGGCTATCACATGTTTCTTCATCAAATGCATGTAAAACTTCAATGTCACATAGGGAAAAAAATGTTCTTATCATTCTGTGGTTATTTTTGAGATCTGGAGGACCTATTCAGTGTATATTATCATCTCTCAAGGCATATTTGTATGATGAATAGCACTACCATAATTATATGATGGGGGCATACAGTTTATGGCATAACCATTTGGATTTTCAAAACAAAATGTCGATGGCTTTGGAAATGTTGCCTCGCAATGGAAAATGCTAGTCATGGTGAACTTCATTCTTTAGATGAATGATAACTTGCTCTTTGATGTATTTGTTTCTGTTACATAACAATTATGGTATTTGATAGGCTTCATTTGATTTCAATTTATATAGTCTTATTGATAGGCCTCCAAACATAGGCGAGCTCCACAGTGCATCAGTTTATTCATGCTTCTATTTGATGGTTTTCAAGACTTCTATATATCTTCACCTGTTGAAAATGCAATGTATGTTATCATACATTTGTTAATGTTTAGATACTGGGAATACACTTTCTACCTACTCCACAGAGGTTGAGTGAGATAAACATAAATTGCACGATGGTTGAGCAGAGGAAAAGTGGTGAAAAGGATAATTGGGTGTGTGCACATGTAGGTCCTGTAATATCTTGATTTGCATATGTTTGCTTTCATCTGCCATATTTACTTATTGTAAGGTTACTTCTAATCATGATCATTCCCATCCAAGTACTCTCTTGATTTCATTGGCAGACATCAGTTTCTTCCTGAGCAACCTAGTATGTGTTTGGACTCATATGTTTAACTCCCCAGCTGATTGTGTTCTAGGGGGGTTATAGCTTACAATGAGCACCTTATACACACAATGTAAAATGTAGTTTTAAAATAACTAATAAACTGTTTGTTATTACATTGCTATATGTAAGGACAAATAAGGATAAGATGAACAGATAAGATTCCTTAACAATCATGATTTCATTAGGTCTCTCTGCCTATATCTTGCAATATGAAATTATGGGACCTCATGTAGATGACATCACATGACACAATCCGGTTTACTATTGCTTTTCTGGGCTAAAACTGAATAGGGGTGATTTCTTCTTTCTTTTGTTTGTACAGGGCAGAAAAAAATAAACATGTTGACAAAGGATGATGTGGGTTAATTGGTCCACTAGATGATTTAGAGGAACAAGTTCTTTTCAACATACATGGATCAAAAATCAAAATCATAACATTATATTCCAATAATAAAAGGATGTGGAGTTTACATGTGTGGGATTCAACAGCCCAATGAAGTAAGAGTGTTTATGACTGTTAAACATGATGGGATGATGGGATCAAACTTTCATTCAATAGGTTGTTTGTCTCTATGATGGTTTGACTTATATGGTGAACATAGACAACTGATGTCCTTTTTTTTTTTGAACGATGACATTTGGATGTGTTTGTAGTTCAATTTTGGGTGTCTTTGCAATTCTATGTGATAGGTGGAAATATATAATTATCAGAGTTTTCAACGGATTAAACAAACAATATATTATTTTTCAACGTTTAGGTATCCAGACAATATAATTTTTTGTTCTTTAAAGGGTAGTAGTGGTTGTTCTATTTTTAACATGTTCAAAAAGAATAATCTTCAATATCTCCAAAAAAACATGTTTTCTCCACACCAACCAAACATCAACATAACATTCAGCACTTATAAAATTGACCAAAATACCATTCCAATAATCACATAAATCAACTGGTTAACCAAACACACTTATTTAAAATACTGCTTAATATTTTTCATTGAACCAAACGTTTTTTTTCCCTAAACTCTTAAAGATTATCATTCTTCCTCTTTCTGCACTTAACAATCAGCACTTAAATTCCGCTTTCCACCACTGCCAAACGTTTTTTTTCCCTAAACTAGTGTGTCATTATTTAATGGGTAAAATGCATTAAGAACCCCTAAAATTTTAGAAACATGCAGAAACACCCCTGTGTTTTAAAAATGTACAATTACACCCCCTTACAATTAATTTTTTTTTTTAAGATGAAAAAGAATAATTACACTTTTGAACAGATCTTCATTTAAGTAATGTTTTATTCCTCTTCATATTGAAACTTCACCCATGTTTAGTTCAAAAATTAAATTATTATGAGATTTATGATTATTTTAATATAAATAAAGATAAAATAATTTTCTGTTTAGTTATGTTTTGAATTATTGTAATTGAGAAATGTAATAATAAAGTTTTTGTTGTTTGAATAAAATGTGAATAATGTGTGAATACATATAGTTAAATAAAAGGTAAAAAAATGACGACGGTTGATTTATAAGAGATGATGACACTTGATTTATAAAAGATGACGACAATTGATTTGATAGTGAACCCAGAGATTATTTTGATTTGAATAATCTAAAATAACTTAATTATAATAGATAAATAAAATCCTTATACTACTTTATATTAACTAATTCTAACATACAAATTCTCATTTATTTTAGTCATTTAAATATCTATAATAAAATTATTTTAACTAATTCTAATTTATTTTAAACTTATTCTCAGACCACAAACATGATCTGCACGAGTTGCAAGTACTCTTTTTTTTTTTGTTTTTTGGTTGAAGGTCAATCATTCACCATTTTCATTAAATAAAATATTTCAACCACAAAATCAACTTACACCAAGTAATCATCATGATGGGTGAAATACACATCAATTCACTACAGTTCCTCCGAGATTTAAAAAAAAATAGTGTTAGGGACACCGTCGGTCTAATCAGGGCTTTTTTTTCATTTTTTAATTAAAAAATAACAAGATGGATGCTATATTATATTATTATCCAGATTAATTAATTCCCATTTATCAAATTATCAAAATCGAAATAGAATAAAAAAATCTCCCCTTTGTCTTGATATTTTACCCAAAATAAAATGAGACATAAAGTGCATGTCAACCTCATGTGAATAATTAAGTGGTCCCTATCTATCAAATTATCAAAATCAAAATAGAATAAAAAAAATCCCCCCTCTGCTTTGACATTTTACCCAAAATAAAATGAGATTCAAAGTGAGTGCCAACCTGATGTGAATAATTAAGTGGTCTTCATCTATCAAATTATCAAAATCGAAATAGAATAAAAAAATCCCCCGTCTTGATATTTTACCCAAAATAAAATGAGACCCAAAGTGAGTGTCAACCTGATGTAAATAAAATTGGGTCTTGGTGAAGATGAGTAGCTTCTCACATTATCATTGTCGATCCTTCATTGTTATTCATCTTTCAAGTTTCAGTCCTACGAATCTATAACCAAAATCATGTGTCCCATAGTTAAAATCAATGTTGAAATTTTATGACAAGAAAAAAAATTAAGATGGGTGAAGATGGATACCTTCTCACCGACTCGCGATAATGCAACTTTTACCCTAATTGCACAACAAATCGAAGAAGGTGAAATGTTAAATAGATTAAGGTTTAATTAGAGGGTACAATAGTAATTTTATGTTAATTCTGTTTCATTTTGACGTAAAACTTAACGGTAGGGGGTGTTGTTGCATGTTTTTAAAATATAGGAGATGTTTCTGCAGGTTTTAAAAATTTTAGGGGGTTCAAATGCATTTTACCATCATTTTAATTACACATTTTTTCTTCCAGCCCTATATATGTCAATAGATTTTTTTTATAAAAGCATTATCTCATTAAATTAGTTATATTATTTTTAAAAAATTTAAAACTTATGTAGGCTAAATTTGAAACTAGAAAAGGGTGTACTTAATATTATTCTTGATCCACTGTTTGAGCCTGTATCACCATTCAGTACCATGTCCAACCATATTTTACAAACCATTGAGTATTCGCATACTCCAAAACAAAAAACCACCGGGTATGGGTATTTTATATATATATAGAGAGAGAGAGACTCTAAGCCCCCGTTTGGATGTAGAATAGGATTTATTCTTGGGTATATATTTATCCGAGCATAAGTGTGTATAAATAAGGATAAATTGATTTTGTGTTTGGTTGTGTTTTGAATTATTCTCGTTGGGAATCGTAAGAATAAATGTTTTGTTGTTTGGGTAAAATGTGAATAAAGTATAGATAAGAATTTATAAAAGGTAAAAAGTAATGATAGTTGATTTGACAGGTGATTTATAAAAGGTGATGACAGTTGATTTGACAGTGGACCCACTTATCCTTTGGGTGGAATAACCTAGGATAAATTTTATTCTAGGGGTTGATTGGAATCCGTATACCACTTTATACCAGTTTATTCTAGCACACTTTATCCGGGGTTATCCAAGCTTTCCAAACACATAAAAAAAATTATCCGGGGTTATCCGGGGTTATCCGGAGCTTATCCGGTATCCAAACGGGGGCTAAGAGCATCTTTAAAACTCTCTCTATACCACATTTTTTTTCACATATACAGTCAAAACTCTTAAAACTCAGCCCGAAAAGCCTCTCTACATCCCTCCCTCATTTTTCTTACCTCATTCTATGGGTGGGGGGAGCCATATTTATTTCCTACATAAAAAAATGTAGATAGGGTTAGAATGAGAAGACTTTTAAAACAATAAAAAAATGACTCCCTTCATGTCATATGAAATATTTTTTTCCACGATATAAAGAAACAATTGAGAGTTTTTTTTTTTTTGACTTGGTAAATTAGGACTCGAATTCTGAACCTCTCCTTGAGGAGGGTGTGTCTCGATCACCCTTTGTATCTTGACCACCCCCTCTAAGGGGGTTTACCACATTTGAGAGATTTTTTGGGATGCTTTTATCTACACTATTGTATTTTATACACCTTTCCGAGAGTACCTTCCACTTCTCACGGCGTAGCCTATTTATTTTGAAGAGCCCAGTTCGGTTTGAACAATTCCGCCGACAACAATTACTCGGTTTTTTAAAGTATCATAATCCATTCACGTGATTCTTTTGTAACTCGTGCCTGGAAGAACATAACCCACAATAATTGTATCTCTTTATGATAAGAGCCAATTAACTCTGTGGATGAGAGGCCTTATCACTAAAGACAAAGCGCAATCGCTCGCTCTCACTTTTCAGGACACGCAGTCCTATCTCTCTCTTTCTTTCTATTTTAATTTTCATATTTTAAAGCATATACGACTTAATATATATGTAATATTTATATTTTTGATATGATATGATAATTATAAGAATTTGTGTATTGTCTAACAATTTTATATGTCACGCACAACATAATATATACCAAACACATACACATATCTTTCTATTTTTACGGTAAACCTGTTAATTATTTAAAAAATATCTATTTTTGTTTTGATTCAAAATACAAGAAATCATGAATTGTATATATTTGTTTATAAACTATTCAAGTGTAATTTCTTGTATGTTTAACTAGTTAAGTATAATCTTGAAAACTTTAAGTAACTATTATATTGTACTATCTCTTTGTGATATCTAAATCAAAAGAAATGATAAATTTGGAAGTCAAATTTTAATTCTCTTGTTTATGTAATATATCAACTGATTTTTGTATGAATCTGCTAATATGTTTCTTTACAAGAGTTAAATATTGAAAAATATATATTTTTGTTTTGATTTTAAATTCGAGAAATCAGAAATTATACATATATTTGTTTATATGCCATTCAAATGTAATTTCTTGTATTTTGAATTAGTTATACTTATCTTTCGAGATCTATATGATAAGTCTGTCAATTATCTAAAAAATATATATTTTTGTTTTAATTTTAGGTTCGAGAAATCAGAACTTATACATATATTTGGCCATATGCTATTCAAATGTAATTTCTTGTATTTTTAATTAGTTATAATCTTAAAATTTAAGTAACTATTGTACTGTATTATCTTTGTATGATATGACAAATTTTGAAGTGGAAATTTTACTTCTCTTGTTTGTGAAATATCAACTCAATTTTGTATGGAGATCTGCTAACATGTTTCGTTACAAGAATTAATTGAAAAAACTGTAAATAATAAACATAATAAACTCATTAAATCTTTCATTAGAGAAGTAGATTCGAACACGACACTTACCAAAGACATGTTGCGTGAGATTGAAGAAGAAATAATAAATTAAAAAAACTATTAAAAACAAAACTACGTTTGATTGGATCTGTCTCACAGATAGCACAAATATTATATCCCCCACACTTTCCAGCTGTGTGTCTTGTGAAGGTATCTGAAGAGAATCCAAGAAAGATATATAAATGTAATTCTAATCCTTACATAATCAATACTACATTGGTTCTATCAGATTTATAGCTCACGCAGTAATATAGTATGGTTCATTATTTATTCAGCAGATCGACCGACCGTCCCTTCAATTAGAAGAAAGGGTTGACTCCTACTGCATGGCTTTGCTGAGGCGGTAGTAGACACCCCTTTCTTCTTAGGTACCGTTTGGATCTGAGTCCCACCCGCGGTGGTGGTGGCGGACGCCCGCAGATGCAGACGCTCAAACAAACGGAATTCGCAGCTTCTGCGTTTGCCCCGAGTTTGTGCGGTTCATGTGTATTTGTTGCTCGCTTTCCCAACGCTTCAAAACATAGATTCCCTAACGTATGCTTGCTTCCGCCGACGCAGCTTCTCTGTCCGTCTTGCCAAACGGACGCTTAAAAGGAAAGGATTTGAATCTTGCTGAGTTCGGGAGTTTGAAAAACAGCTCATGTGGGCTTAAGGTTATATGGGCTTTGGTCTTATGATAGTTAAGTGGGTGGATCTATAATGATCCACGTAGGCGTCGTTACACCCAGATTTATTTTTAGCCTCAATTCTAGTTCTATATGCATCGATAGAAAATTAACGCATGTGCTCACGTTAACAAGGCATATATTTCAAAAGAATTTTTTTACATTTTTTTATAAATGCATTCATGTAATTCATTAAAGTATATGCTTCATTTTTTATAAAAACATTTACCTCATTAGATGAGGTATGTTATTTTAAAAAATTCAAAACACACGTAGACTTGAATTGAAGCTGAACGTAACATTATCCTTCTTGTAATAGTCAATAAGGGCATGTTTGTCCTAGTATGGCGGGACTTTGTAGGCAACATTTTTAAATTATCATATATATAGTGTAATATCTACCATGTTATTATAGTGCATGAAAAAGAAATTAAAAAAGAAAAATATAATAATGTATATGAGTGTATACTTTATTTTTTATAATAATATATATTTTAATAAATATACATGTATTTTTATTAATAAAAAACTAATGTGAAGTGCTGTGGGACTGCATGCATATAGTATCTCTCATATTGCACTAATAAATGTCTCATTTTCTCCCTTAATTAATGCCTTCATTCCCAAGATCCCCTCCCATTATTTCAGTCGTATGTTCACTGGAGATTGAAAGCGACGAGCACTGACTCTGTCCTTCCATTCCTACAAACTGTAGAAAGCGAGGCCGCCTTTGTTGAGCTGACGAGTCTGCCACAAACAAAGTACTCAATATGATGGTCCACATATTAATTCCATGTGCAATGGGTTTTAATTTTTGGGTACGGAACCAATCTTTTAAAATATGATCCAAAGTCCAAACCCTCAACCTTGATTGATTTTAAATTTCATTCGATTTATTATTAAAATCCAATTGTATCTATATATACTATATATATATATATATATATATATATATATAAAGCGGTACGATGGCTATAAAATTTCGTTAACGGGGTAAAACGGTCATTTTGCATGGGCGATGCACATTTTGTCTCGGACATTTTTTGGATAAGCCCCCGTATCTATCTTATTTATGAATGGGTCCTTATAAAAACGGTTGTGAGCCATGCTCGGACATTTTGTGGATAAGCCCCTGTATCCATCTTATTTATGAATAGGTCCTTATAAAAATCGGTGTGGTTGTGAGTCATGCTCGAACATTTTGCAGATAAGCCCCCGTAGCCATCTTATTTATAAATAGGTCCTTATAAAATCGGTTGAGTTTGTCCTTTTCTGTGGTTATTTAGGCCATGCTCAGACATTTTGTGGATAAGCCCCCGTATCCATCTTATTTATAAATAGGTCCTTATAAAACTCGCGCAAAGCGCGTACATCATCGCTAGTATAAAATTAAAGCCGATAAAAATTAATCCATCAGTTGAACCGTGGTTTTTAATAATAGGTTATGAGTTGATTAAACTGATTGATTTTTATTAGAGAAATTTTAATAAATTACTTGTTAAAATATTAAATCTAATAAAACATTTATACTTTATATAGTAAAATCATGTTATGATGTTAAAGAAAACCTTAATAAATATTAAGATTTAAGACTTGATAATTATGTAGAGATTTTTTAAAAATATTTCATATTTTTTTTATAAATTAGTAATAATAATAAATATGTTTGTCATGTCAGTATAATGTCATAATTCAAATTTAATAAATCCAATTATTGAACTGGTAATTTTTTAACTTGTTCATTTTTCTGATTAAATGAACTGTCAGAATTTTAAAACATCGGTTGAAACTAAAGGCCATTAACCTGTTTTTGGACTGGTGACTCCCCAATAAATTCGCTTGCTTAAACATGCACGCATGTTCACTTAGGCACACCAATGGATGCATGGAAGGAAAAATGTTTATGTCATGACTCATGGTGACAACAAAAAGTAGGAACACATGATTAATTAATAATCTATTTTTGGTGATGTTAGGCATATCAAATATATTTAGGGATTAATATGTAATATCTTTTAAAGTTCATTTGTTTATATTGGGGATTAACATGTTAGATCTTTTAAAGTTCATTTGTTTATATTGGATACGCTACGAGCTAAATTTATAGTAAAATTATTACACAAGGACTTGTTTATAATTGGAAAAAAGTTTATTTGACCCAATCAATCAATCTAAAAATAAAAAGTAGAATCCGTCGTTAAGTTATTGTTTGGAACCACATTTAAGTAGAAACTTTTGAAGATTTCACTTTTCGCATGAATTAAATTTGACACAAACTTGTCTCCTATTAAAAACCGTTTTTAGTTATAAACTAGTATTCAAAAATCTAACAAAAAAATGCTTATCGATTTTTTTTTTCAAAAACTATTTCAAGTGATTTTTTAAAATGCATCAAATTTTAAGTTGTCCATTTTATAAAATTTTACTTAAAAAAATAGAATGACTTAAAATTTTTATTTACACATGTTCTTTGAGATGTAAATCATGCATATATATAAGTGATTAGGTGCGGATTGAGGTACGCATCGTTTATGGACCGCCCAATCGCACAAATCTGGGGATACTATTTTCATCAAACTCTTATCTGTTGACTGAAACTAAGTTTGTCAACGGGTCCGGGTGAACCCGGACCTGACCTGGGCTTGGGTCCACTGGACCTGGGTTCCTGGGTGGGACTGGCGGACCCAAAAATTGAGGACCCGGCAGACCCGGGTCGACCCGGGCATACTTCCATTTTCTATAAGGGTGTCTCTAATTGCACCCCTCAAATTGGGGTGCACACCCCTATATTTACACACCCAACAGAATCCATCATATTTTTTAAACACCCCTTGTATATAAAATGAGATTTGGTTTTTTGAGCACACCCACCATTTGAAGGCATTGGGAAAACCCTATCTTTCTTCATCACTCCTCCCCTCATCACAAGATGTTCCATATTCTCCCTCACTGTCCACTCAAGCCGTCCGGTGCTCTCCCTCCGACGATACTTGTCATCTCGTGCTCTCCCTCTTCGTCGACATCTCGTGCTCTCTTCTCTGTCGACATCTCATCTCGCGCTCTCCCTCTCCGTCGACATCTCATCTCGTGAACCACCTATAAAATTGAAGAATGGGCTCCTGCTGCTAATAATGACACTACCAGTGTCGATGTATATCACATCTGTCAACACTTATATTGTCGACGGTGTCCCAAAAAATTGATACATTCATGTCTTTCCATTAAGGCATTCTCAGGTAAGATTGATATAATATGAAGAGATTTATTTATTTTTGTGCACATGTTTCAGATGCTACGAGTCAGTTTGTATTAAATTATTCTTTTAATTTGAGTCTACATTGTGTTTTTGTTGGGGGCTTGTGATGAGAAGAGTGGTTGTTGTTTAGGATTTGATTCATGTTTAAATGTTTGAACTACTCAAAAAATTGAAAAATGAACTTCTGCTGCTAGTAATGACACTGACAGTGTCAAGACATATTACATATGTCGACACTTCTATTGTCGACGGTCATAAAAAAATTGAATAAACATTCAAACAACCTTGATGACACTGAAACTGTCGAGATAATTTTACTATGTTGACAATTATTATGTCGTTACGCCCAGAAATTTATTTATGAATGTATTAATACTATCAATGTCAATATTTGATATTTACGTTAACTGTGACATTGTCGATATATAATATTTTCATCAACAAAGACCCTATCGACACACCCAGATACATGACATTTTTACTTCACAAATGCAAGGACGTATTCATTTTTTTATCAAGTGAGTTTGAAGTAGAATAAATGGGTTGTGGTGGATATTTAGTGGTTGAATAGATTGCATTCCTTTGTTTGTTTTATTCTTCTTAATACACTCAAGTCTCTTAAATAATCGACACGCTATTGTCACGCAGGTTTTAGATGCTACGAGTTTAGTTTTCTGAACTTCACGACACAATAACTGTCGATATAAATACCAAATATCGATATTTATAGTGTCACGAAGGATACAGATGTTACGGATTCAATTTTTTGAACCCCACAACACAAACATTATCAATATAAAAAATAAAATGCGCATATAATCTTATTATAAATTGATCTTTTTGTACCTATTCATTTATAAAAGGTATGCACCAGAATTTGAAAGGAATTTGAGGAGTGAAATTAGATGCACCCTTTCTATAAATCAAGTTACGGCCGAAAAAAGCAAAAGAAAAAAACGAATCCAACAAAACCCAAACTTCAGAAATATCACCACCAAAAGGGTAACAAAAAATCAAAACAAAAAATTGAAAAGACAAGACTTCCCTTTGTCGCCTTGCGCTTCCTCTTACAACACCCCAAACAAACTCCCTCGCAAACCCATCATAACCCAAACCCAAACCCAAACCCTAACCAGACTCATCACCACCACCCAATCAATCCCTGCCGAGACCCTCAACTTCGAATCCGGCGACACCCCTTTCACCTCCCCCGCACGACCCATCTCTTGAAATCCCTCCTCCAACTCCACCTCCACCTCCACCTCGTCTCGTTCGACCCCCTCGTCAATGTGGGCATCCGCCTCATGTGTTCGGGCCTCATCGACAACCCCCTCACGCGGAAACCCCTTTTGGCGGCGGTGAAGGCCACCGTCAACGACCACTTCTGCGCGGGCGAGGACCTCCGTGAAGCGAATCGGACCCTGCAAGGACTATGGGAGGATGGGTTCATTTAGGTAGTTAGGTACACCAATGGATGGAAGGAAAAGTGCTTATGTCATAATGATGATAACAAAGAGCAGGAGCACCTAATTAATTCATAATCTATTTTTGATGATGTTAGGCATATCAAATATTTATAGGGATAATGAAAATCATGACTAAAAAATAAATAGGACCAGTATTAAGAGTAAATAAAAAATAAAACAAAGTTCAAGGGTAGGAAAAAATTAGACCCCTCCTTGACCAAGGGACACTTGAATAATTCATCCACATTATTACACAAGGATTTGTTTATAATTGGAAAAAAGCTTATTTGACTTAATCAATCAATCTAAGGGCATGTTTGACAACAAACTCAAAAAACAGCTTCTAGCTTTTTAGGTCACATCAATTCCTATACATCATCATTTAAAAGCTAAAAATTAAAAGTTGTTATCAAACATGTCAACTTAAATACATCATCATTACTAGATTTTATCTTTAAATTGTATATCGAAATATGTGTTTTATAAAACAATCATCATCATTACACCATTAAATCATCATCATTAAACCTTTAAAATGGGGTGCATAAAGCTGCAAAAGCTAAAAACTGTTTTTCAAACTGTTTTCCAATGCTACCTAAAAATAAAAAGTAGAATCCATTGTTAAGTTAATGTTTAGAACCGGATTTAAGAAGAAACTTTTGAAGATTTCGCTTTTGCACGAATTACATTTAACTCAGACTTGTTTCCTAATAAAAACCATTTTTAGTTATGTTTTGAGTTTATCTAGTTTGTTGTTTGTTTATTATTTAAGATATATTTATTCAATATTGAGGTATATTTGCTGGGTCAGATACATTCCCATGTTTTTATGGGTCCTGAACAAGTGATAAAAAAAAAAGTTTGATTACCTTAGCTTTATCAAGATATGCTCGTTCGGGGTAATCAAAATTGTTTTTTTGTTCATGATTTGAATCACACATCTATGTTTTTGGCATTTAAGTTTTTGTTGCGGCCTTATTACATTTACAAGTTTTTTTAGCATCAAATACAAATAGATTATATGGGCCCGCGACTGAAGTAGATCCAATTCGGACTGAAAGAAATATATAGTCTTGTTGCTTCATCGAATTTGGATGTTGATGATACTTTGAGCAGGAAGAGAATGTAGAACTACCAATCTTTCCAAAATTTAAAACTTTCATTTAGCAATTATTTTGGGAAAGGTTGCCTGCTAAGGAGGTTCTAGATTATATGGGACTCCGAATGGATACAGTTTGTCCTCTATGCTTGTCAGGCATGCACAGTGCCTTTTGACTGTTGGGCAATGGTTCCACAGCACTTACATCCTCCTCAATCAATTTAGATGATTCAAAAATGGGAGCATTGGTTGTCTCCTATGGTTTGGGAGAGACAGATGAATAAAATTCAAAGACAAGTGTACTTCTTTGTAATTTTGTTGTGGCAGATCTGGACTGCTTGAAATGGGGCTGTGTTTCAACAGAATCTCCCAAATCCTCAAGTGATTACGGCTCGTGCTTTGGGGCATACATGGGAATGTTTACTTCAGTTAGCGTCAAACAAGTCTGTTGATTAGGAATGGCTGCAATTAGTCACAAGGATATCATATATGGTTGCTCGTGCAATTCCTCCAATCATGACACAGTCAGGAGGACGTGTTTACTTGGTGACAGACACTAGCGTTCACTTGTCAACTAGGCCTCGGGCTGCTCCATTGAGGGCAGAGGCTGAGGCAATTAGAGTCGTGGTTAAGTGCGCCCGACAAGCAGATTTAGGGTGCGTTTGGTTGCGCGATTGCAAAACTGATTCTGCAGGAATCTGCGATTGCAAACCTGATTCTGCAGGAAGCTCACTTTCTCAGCTTTTTGAAATCGCAGCTTTTGGGCACTATTTGCCTGCAATCGCTGGGTTTAAAACTGCGATTACAAAACTATTTGGTTGCGCGATTGCAAACGCAGCTTCCTGTAATCGCAATCGCAGCGCAATCGCGCAACCAAACGCACCCTTAAAAAAAATGTGTGTTCAGATTCCAAACGTTTAGTTTGGCTACTATTATCACAAAATATATCTTGTTCTCCACAATTACAAGATTGTACAGAGGAGATTCATAGTTATGATGATTAGGAGGATCCTATAGTTTTTGTATCAGTCTCCTGACATTTAGTGTGAGTGCCAGACTGTATAGCTCAACAGCTTTGAAAGATTCAAGCGGTGGGATTTACGCAGCGGCTGCAGGATGATCAGGTTTGAAAGTGGATCCAACCTGCTGGGTCTTCTCTATATGATTGTATAGATTATGTGAAACAGTTACTTAATCAGCCTATACAGGCTATTGTATAAAATATTTTATAAGAAGAATAGCTACCCATTAGTGCTGGGCCTTGAAACAAAAAAAAGAGGTTTTTTATTTTCTTTCTTTATGTTTTTCTCTGTCTCCTCAGTTCTCATCCTTGTTCACATTACCATTGGAATAACTACATGCCAGTAATTTCGGTCATTAAAGATATGCTTGTTTAGGGGTAAAAATCACGTCTTTTTTAATATTATAAGTCTAATTATCCCTGTCTTCACCTCATTTTTAGACTTGCATGATTATTATAGGGAAAATGACAAAAACAATCTCATAAAAGTTAGAAATACCTAAATCAATCATTTTTTTAAATTATATCTAAAAAGTCATATTTCATAATTTTAGAAACACAAAAAACTAATCTACCCCCATGTAATTAAATCTTTAATATCCCTTTAACCCTGTTTGATTATTTCACACTTAAAACTTATTTTTCCTATAAAACAAAAATATCTCTATACATGAAGAAAATGAATCCCCTTATATGTTTTGTTATTATATATCATATCATGTGTTTCTTATATATATCTTACATGATATTGTTTATAATTTTTCATGGAAAATGACCAAATAAATCTCTCAAAAGTTAGAAATACCCAAATCAGCTACTTTTAAAAATTATACACAAAAAATCTAATTTTACCGTTTTAGAAACTCAAAAGACTAACCTACCCCCCTATGTAGTTAGATCTCTAACATGCCTCTAACCCTTGTTAGGTTATTCCATACCTCTTACATTTATGAAAATATTTCACACATTATCATGCATAAATTTGTTTTTTTACTATAAATTATTCGTCATTCGATGGATTTTGTAAGATATTAATTTGAATTGAAATATAATAACAAAACCACTAAAATTTTCAAACCACACATATTTGATCAAAGAGATCAACATATCTAAAACAAAATCAAATTCATAATTTATTATAAGAAATGTTATAAAATAAGAAGTGCAAATCAATAAGACCTACGGATAGGGGGACCATTGGTAAGAAAAATAGGTTTTTAGTGTGGAATAACCTAACAAGGGTTAGAGACATGTTATAGATCTAACTACATAGGGGGTAAGTTAGTCTTTTGAGTTTTCAAAACGGTAAATTAAACTTTTTTGGGTATAATTTTTAAAAGTGGTTGATTTGGGTATTTCTAACTCTAAGAGATTTATTTGGTCATTTTCCCATTTTTAATTGTGTATAATCATAAATATAATTTAAATATGTATTGTGCCCCAATGTAACTAATGATATTTTAGTATTATAAATCTTTATTCAATTTTTTATTTTTTTAGTATTTACATATTTTTATGACAACATTAATACATATCAATTTTTTAAAAGAAGCGTCAACTAAATGTAGTTCATCATAAAAAATTCAAATTATATTGATACATATTTCATAAAATCCACCTAATCACAAAAAATTAAAATAAAAAAAAGTTGATCTACATTAAAAAAATGTGAAATACATGAACAAAATTAAAATGGTGAAATATTTTAACAAAGTTAAGAGGTATGAAATGTATTAAAGATCTAATTGCATTAAAAGTAGATTAATCTTTTGTATTTCCAAAATTGT
>CM060866.1:29027285-29064285 GCA_030737845.1 Acorus calamus | reverse complement strand
ACGGATTCACCATCTACAAATTAAACAAGCAAGGGATATAGAAACTGGGAGAAAGAAAATGGCATTTCAAATATCTATGTTCATCACCCACAATGTTCATGTTGGTCATCCCATTTCAAACAAATACATATATTCTTCAAATCTCAAAGAAGTTGTACAAGCACAATAATGTATGAAACCCCACAACAATAATCTAGATTGACATAGTGCTGAATGACATCAAATAAAAAAGTCTACAAAGCCAAAATACCTCGCCGATAGAAATCGTGATTACATGGGGAGTGAAGCCCATCCCGGCCGAGCCAATCATCCATTCACCTGGCAAGCATTAAAGACATTTCAAGGCATGTAAATTGAATCATATACTAAAATTGCCCAAAGCACAAGAAACATATAGTGATCAAGAAAACTCACCAACCGCCGCCAGCTGCTGCTTCCGCCCAGTCCCGGGCGGTCGTCCTCTACCCCGCTTGGGTGTTGTGGAGGCCGGCCCTGACATCGAAACTGACCCTGACCCAGGCCCAAGCCCAGACGCAGGCGACGACATGGGGGACAAAGCCAGTGCAACCGTGCCATCGGGCCCATACTTCCTAGGCCTCCCTCTCTTCCTCTTCACCGTCTCCCCCGACTGCCCCCCGGATTCGCCCACATTGACCCCGATATACTGCGGAACCCCCGAAGCCTGGGAATTCACATGGAACATGGACCCCCCTCCGACTCCGCCACCACCGGAGCACCGGCGAATGCCCGGTGGCGACGCACCATGTAAGGTGCCCAAGCTTGAGGACCCACCCATTCCCCTGTGCATGTAATAGGAAGGTCCTGACATCCCCATTTCATCGCTTCCATCCATGCATCCAGCGATCAAATTTCAAGCAAATCTTCCAAAAAGTAAGCTTTTTTTTACTTGTTTATTAAGAGAATGTGAAGTGGGTGATGTTTGAAAGCGGTTTTACAAGTGGGTTCACAAAGATTTGCAGATATGGAAAACTAGATCGCCATCTAACGCTTGAAGCAGAAGCAAAATGGACGTCGCCTTTGATTTCAAGGGACAAAAAAAAAAGCTTGAGTGGGATGAATAATTGGCCTTTAAAGTAGGATTTCTCAAGAACAACAAAAACAACTTTTAAAAGCCTACAAAAATCACTTTTTTTTCATTTCCGAATACAAAACGCCCGAAATCAGAAGTGCTCACAAACTGAAGCAACAACATTTGCTACAACTACTTCACCTCCTAAACCCCAACTTCAGGAAGTGAAAATGAAACAAAAACCCACCAACAAGAGCTTGAGAACATAGAGTGGGCGATAAAAAGAAAAGGAAGAGATTTCAAACAAAGGATCCTGAACCCAAAAGGGAAAGATTTTTTGAAATTCAAAATCAGAGACAGAGGAGGGGGAAGAGAGAGAGAGAGAGAGAGAGAGATCGATCATCAAAACCCGGAACGGATTCCCGAGGAGGCTCCAGTTTTTGGAGCAATATTTGCAATACAAAGACAGGCAAGATAAAAGTGACTCTTTTTCCAAGAAATTAAAGCTCGCTAGCTGGTACTTGGCAGGAACAGCAGGAGCAGCAGAGCCGTAGTCGCTGTGGGAGAGCGGGGAAGGAGTTGGTCAAATTATGAAAAAGTCCACAACCAACAGAGCTCCACAGCAATGACCTTTTTTTTGGGAAAATTAGTAATGAAAATTTAACAAAAAAAAAAAAGAGACCAAAATTTAATTAAAAAAACTGACAAATAAGTCTTTCGATTCTCAACAAAAGTGACAACTTGTCATTGATTCAAAAAAGTGTCTAGTTAAAAAATTGATCAAAAAATGAGACATAATCGTTACTCTTTGTTTAGAACTAAATATACGTTCAAACTTTTTTTAAGTCTATTTTTAGGATGCATTTGAATATGCAGTTGAAACGGTAGAATTTTATAAAATCTTCTCATTTAAACTTAACTTTTGAAAAATGTCAAATTGTTAAATTTCAATCAATGTGTTTTTTAGCATGAAAAAGTAAGAGGAGAGTTAAAAGTTAAATGTTGAAAATTTATTTGGATTAAAATTTTTGTTTTTTAAATGTGAAGTCTACTAATATGTAATGGGATTCAATGGCATATACTTTATCAAGAAAGTATAATGTAATGATGGGTTTTTGTGTATATTAGATTTATTTCAGTTAACTGTTTGAAAACTCATTCGAAATTTTCTACAATGATAAAACCAAAATAATGTAAACGTATATTCAAATGATTATGAAAAGCATACATAATTAAAAAAATTTATTTTAATTTTTAATACAAAAAATATATTTTAAAAAACAAATAAAATGAACTTTCTACCAATCAAATTTTATTAAACTATTTTATACAAAATCATATTTTTTAAACGGATTTCTATACCCAAAAATTGACTTAATTTTTATCTATATTAGAGTAGTTATCTATACTAGAATAAAACTATGCAACTACTCAAATGAGGGCCAGTCTAAAACTGTTCACAAATGCATGCATCTTGGTGAAATTTTTTAACCCTAGGATTTTAAGTACTAAGGTACAATATGAGCTTAACTCATAATGAATTTGCATAGAATTTGATTAGCTCATCAGAAATCTTTTAGAATACGTTTTTAATTTTCTGTTTTACATCGGGGATTGACTGAAATAAGAAAGACAACTTGATGAATTTATTCGTTTTGTATTGATTCTTTTCTGTTTCCATGACAACATAAAAATATATATTTTCAACTATGAAACAAACACAATATTGCACCCATATATTGTTTTTTGGTAATTCAGTATTGCAACTGATAAATGAGTTTTTTTCACACATTGCATTCTGCACTGAAAAATAATTTATTGAAAAAATATCAGTCCATGATCGATAATAAATCGTTTGCAGACTCAGCTTCAATAAACGGTTTTTTATATGATATATTTTTCTAAGCATATGTCATTTTATTTAGTTATTCAACAAAAAACACTTCAATATTTTTTATTTATCCATGAAATTCTCATTTTATATAATTTTCTATTTTTCTAATAAATACAATTTCATAATTGAAATTACAGCTCACCCCATCCTAAAAGAGTTTTGATCACGTGATAAAAAAAAATTAATTAAATTGAAGACTCACACTAATATCATCACGTGAATTTCATTATTTTGTTACAAAGTTGATCAAATTTTTTGTTACTTATCATTTCACATCCTAAAAATAAAACCCTACCCATATATTCCTTTTTCATAGGGAAAATTAATTCGAGGTCTTTCAAAAAACCTTTTAATTAATATTTAAGTCCTAAAACATCTGAACTTATTTGTTGATCTCCAAATCTAATCGTATGCTATTTTTAGGCCCTTCTATCTTAACATCATTAAGTTCACTATTATATTTTTCATTTTTACCCTTCATTCACTGTCTATATGTACTGTTAAAAATATAAAGACACAGATAAAATTTAAAAATAAAAGAGTGAAAGATGACCACCATTGAATGGCAGGATTTAGAAACAATAAGCCAATTCTAGGGACGTTAAATTAATTTAGGGGGTACCATATGACCTGGAATTAATTTCCCCCTTTTTTTTTAAAGGCACTCCCTAGTCCCTCATTTAACACTCGGGTGGTTTTTGGCATTTGCACAATGGATAAACACAGAATTCCCCCATCTATTGAGCTCCCATGTGCCTCTCATATTCCCGGTACATGCATCACGTCACACGGTGGGGCGCGATCGTAACCGTTGAAACAGTGGATCACTCTCCACGGAGAGAGGGTTTTCTTCGATTTAATAAATGCCTCAAATCCGCAATCCTTCATTTGTCCCACTTTTGCTGGCTTTTTTCGCCGCTTTTGGAGCTGACGTGGACGTTGAAGATCTGGAGAGCATTCATTTCTTTTGAATTGTTTCACTGTATGAGCTCGGTAGCACGTACGGTCCCAAACTATCCAGATCTATCGCAAAAGCAGTGTTTGGGTGGGTTCAAGTGAGGTGACGTGGAGCTTTCCATGCTGTCGATCTTTTGGGAAAGTGGGGTCTTTGCCTATCTTGGAAAGGCGGGATAACGTTTGCCTAGTTTGGATGAGGACAACTTTTTGAAATGCTGTGCCACAATTTTATTATTTTATTTTTTATTGAGAAAATTCCGAATAAACCCCTGTAAAGTGTGTGTCTGAAATCCGTATATAACCCTTGAAAATTCACGTGGAAATCTAAATAATTAGAAAGAAAAAAATTTGTGATATTTTTTTTGAATATTTTATGAATATTTTTTTTGGTTGACCTTAACTAAAAATACAGTAGTATACCAAAAATTTCATACAATTTATTAAAAATGTAAAAAAATTATATGCAAATATTGATTTTACCCATTCGAATAAATTATAAAACCCTATCTGAAGAGGAAATATAGTCATTTACAAATGATTTTTTTCATTTTTTAACACATTGTAAAAGATTTTAGATACATTTTGTTTTCAGTCAAGGTTAACCAAACAAAATATACGCAGAATATTCCTCATCGTCAATGAAAATTTAACTCAAGAAATTATTTTGATTTACATAGATATTTTGAAGTAATTATATGAACATCAAGACAATCAAAGTTATATGAATTTTGAGTAGTCTACGTGGGATTATTTGAATTTTTTTTTCATAGGGAATTCAAATTGTAGTCCCACTCCCACATCACGGATGGGGCCCATAATAATTGTCATTGTTGGTTTTTTGTCGGGTCGGATCCGGATTTGCAGTATAAAACGTAGATCACATATTTTTTATTTTTTAAAATAATAAATATATTTTAATAAGGTAAACACTTTGATAAAAAATATAAATCGCTTCATTTTGAATTGAATAAATGTATTTTTTATAAGTGTAAGAAAATTTTTAATGAGTTATTTATGTTTCACTAGATTTCTAAAGAGATATATTGAACTGCATTTTGAACTGTAAAAAGAACTGAGTATAATAGCGCCCCAGAAAAAAAAAATGTTCGACCCAACCTACTAGTCTACATTCGTTATAATTTAAAAAAAATTCTATCTTATCTAATTATTAGATGATATATATATTTTTATAACGGATGAAACATATATTTATATGTATGGATTCATATATTAAAATTTTGAAAATATATTTCAACATGATATATACCATGCCTACACCACCTAACAATATATATGCATAATGCATTTGTATATATTGAAAAACTATTGAGATATATGAAATTATACTGAGGATTGTGTGTAACTAGTTTTTCTTGATTATCTGGGATAATGATGTATTACACCACCCCTTTAACCAGACGATTACATGCAGTAGATCTGAAAATTTTATTAATAAAAAAACAAAACAACGATAATGAAAACAAGGGTATATAAGAGCATCTTCAATGGGCATGTTAACTAACTAAGATATTAAAGTGACATGTCAGCACTTTATCCATCAACTAGACCCTCATTTACTACATTCTCATTTAGTTGGTGGTTGTTGCTCCAATGGACTACCTAAATAACTAGTTAAAACAATAGTGGATCCATCTCACCACCCACTCAAAGTTCTCCACCCACCCAAAATAATATTTTTTTAAATGTTTTGAATGGTGGGACCCACATTTGGTTGGCTAAAGTACTAGCTAAAATGAAAATGAAAACTAACATATGACAGGTGGGACCCACATTTAACATACCCTTAACACTTCCATTGGAGCACCATTTTTACATCTTTTATAAAAATATGACACTAGCCAATGAGTTAACATGTCCATTAAAGATGCTCTAAGAACTCCTACAGCATAATAAAGGTAAGTAACACATTCTCTAATGACTTGATCATTATAATATTTTTGGCTGGGACACCCTGTCTCATCTCCAATAAGAAGATAAACAAAACATAAGGCCTGATTTGACATTGGGATAAGGGGTTGAGATAAAAAAATAATTAAGTCAACTCACATATTATTCCATATGGTATAAGAAAAAAAATGGATAAAGCATTAACAATTGCTCTTATTTTGAAAAAAAATTTAAGATATTTTATTCTAGGTAAAAAGTGGAGCATATTTTATCTTTATTTTTTAACCTCATTCTATAAAACATGAACAACATTTATAACTGTCATTCCCATAAAAATAAAAAACTTAATGAAACAAAAACCAACAATATTAATACGGTAATACTTCATTATAGAAATGGTAGACTGAATATTTTTAAACTCTTTTAAAAATTATCCCATGTTTTAGATCATGCAATCCAAATGCAAAGTTAAGAATAATAACACAAAAAAAAAAATAACACAATGCATTATCAAATATAACTTTGAATAAGAATAATGATTTTTTATCCTAGATTAACTTATCCAAATAATTATCTCTTTATTAAATTATGCTAAAAACGTTCATGCGATGTGATAAGCTACGATCAATCACACGGTCCCCCTTCCCCCTGGAATTCGTGCTCACGTATTTGGAACAAACCTCAAGCTTAGACAAACAACATCATGTTCCCTTTAATTGGATAATAACGTGAGAGAAAGCGTGAGGAGTGATGAAATGTTTTTATTTTCTATAATTTTTTATTACTTATACAAATAACAGTTTTTACTTTCTATCACGTTCATCACATACACTGACAATAAAAAATAGTAAAAATTAAAATATTTTTTTTATCTTTTCCCTTTAATAGAGATTTTCTCACTTTTTTTCAATTTACATGCAGAATTGTGCACAAATAAAATGTACAATGAGAGAGAGAGAGAGACCCTAAAAACAAGAGATTTTTTTAAACCCCCGCTTGAATATGAAATAGCCCAGACAATAAATGAGAATAAAGTAAAATAAATGTTTTTTTGTTATTTGGATACATAAAATATTTTGTTATAACCTATGTTAGAATAAACTGGTATAAAGTGGTATATAAATTTCAACTAACCTTTAAAATTAAAGTTATTCCGGTTTTTCTATCCAAAGAATATGTGGGTCCATTATCAAATCAATTATCATCACCTCATATAAATCACATGTCAAATTAACTATCATCATTTTTTTACCTTTTATAAATCCTTATTCACACTTTATTCACATTTTATCTAAATAATAAATTTTTTATATTACGTTTCTTAATGAGAATAATTCAAAACTCAACCAAATACAAAATCAATTCATTCTTATTTATACACATTTATGTTGAAATAATTATATGCCCAAGAGTATGCAATGAGGTATCCCTTCAAACATTCATTCTCCCATCCATTTGTCTGACCACAACCACAAAGAAGTCTCAGATTTTGTGTGTAAATATTTAATTTGAGTTGAACATGAATGTTTGCCTGCCGGCCCCTTTTAAAATTTAAAAAGTAAAGGAGGTTCCAAGGAAATGGTCAGGGTAGCAAAAGACATGATAGACATGATATTTGGATACCAATAATGTGACTGCATCGGAAGATTCACGTGTTTGATGATATTTATAATAATAATGATGATGATCGTAATGATAATAAATCACATCAAATGTAAAATTTACTAGCGCACGTCACTGCCACATGCATTACATAACATGCACCATCACAACTTTTATTTTTTTGCGGTCCAATATGTAGTCCGCGTCAATAGAAATTTAAAATTGAATATCACATGAACTATATACGTATTTTATTAAATCATATAATTTGTTAAATGATATTTATTATATATATATATATATATATATATATATATATGGTCGCGATTACGTGCGGTGTGCGGTCGGTGCGGTTTACGACGTGGGCCGTTCGATCGCGGGTCCATCGCATCCAACGGTCGACGTGAATCGCACCCGACCGTCCGATGCGATGGACCCGTGATCGACGGCCCGTGATCGCGCACCGCACCGACCGTAAACCGCATGTAATCGGATCCCTATATATATATATATATATATGAGCGATTAGGTGCGGCGTCGAGCACGAGCCGTCGATCACGGGTCCATCGCATCGGACAGTCGGGTGCGATTCATGTCGACCGTTGAATGCGATGGACCCGCGATCGGACGGCTGCCGCACTTCATCCCGCTCGCGTGTATATATATATATATATACGCGAGCGATTCAGTGCGGAAATGCGGGAAACGACGTCGATCGTTCGATCGCGGGTCCATCGCATCCAACGGTCGAGATGAATCGCACCCGACCGTCCGATGCGATGGACCCGTGATCGACGACCCGTGATCGTTTCCCGCACGACCGCATTCCCGCACCGAATCACTTCTATATATATATATATATATAGAGTCGCGATTACGTGCGGTTTACGGTCGGTGCGGTGCGCGATCACGGGCCGTCGATCACGGGTCCATCGCATCGGACGGTCGGGTGCGATTCACGTCGACCGTTGGATGCGATGGACCCGCGATCAGACGACCCACGTCGCGCACCGCACCGACCGCAAACCGCACCTAATCGGTTCACTATATATATATATATATATATATATATATATATATATATAGCCGATTCAGTGCGGGAATGCGGTCGTGCGGGAAGCGATCACGGGCCGTCGATCACGGGCTCATCGCATCGGACGGTCGGGTGCGTTCACATCGATCGTTGGATGCGATGGACCCGCGATCGAACGATTGACGTCGTTTCCCGCATTCCCGCACCGAATCACTCGACTATATATATATATATAGGGAAGTGATTCGGTGCGGGAATGCGGACATGCGGGAAGCGATCACGAGCCGTCGATCACGGGTCCATCGCATCGGACGGTCGGGTGCGATTCACATCGACCATTGAATGCGATGGACCCGCGATCGAACGACCGACGTCGCTTCCCGCATTCCCGCACCGAATCAGTCGAATATATATATATATATATATATATATATATATGAAAATGATTGCGTGCGGCGAACGGCAGGTGCGGCCGCGACGTGGGCCGTTCGATCGCGGGTCCATCGCATCCAACGGTCGACGTGAATCGCACCCGACCGTCCGATGCGATGGACCCGTGATCGACGGCCCGTGATCGCTGCCGCACCTGCCGTTCGCCGCACGCAATCACGTCCATATATATATATATATATATATATATATATATATATATATATATATATATATATATGGTCGTGATTACGTGCGGTGTGCGGTCGGTGCGGTTTACGACGTGGGCCGTTCGATCGCGGGTCCATCGCATCCAACGGTCGACGTGAATCGCACCCGACCGTCCGATGCGATGGACCCGTGATCGACGGCCCGTGATCGCGCACCGCACCGACCGCACACCGCACGTAATCGGATCCCTATATATATATATATATATATATATATATATATATATATATATACGCGACCGATGAGGTGCGGTCGCGGTCGTGGGCCGTCCGATCGCGGGTCCATCGCATCCAACGGTCGACGTGATTCGCACCCGACCGTCCGATGCGATGGACCCGTGATCGACGGCCCGTGATCGCGGACGCACCGACCGCACGTAATCACTTCCCTATATATATATATATATATATATATATATATATATATATATATATATATATATATATATATATATATATATATATATAGTCGAGTGATAGCGTGCGGTCGTGCGGATTCGACGTGCATCGTCCGATCGCAGGTTCATCGCATCCAACGGTCGACGTGAATCGCACCCGACCGTCCGATGCGATGGACCCGCGATCGGACGACGCACGTCGAATCCGCACCGACCGCACGTAATCACGAGTCTATATATATATATAGAGCACCGATTAGGTGCGGCGGCCGCACCGTGCGGCGTCGACCACGAGCCATCGATCACGGGTCCATCGCATCGGACGGTCGGGTGCGATTCACGTCGACCGTTGGATGCGATGGACCCGCGATCGGACGGCTGCCGCACGGTGCGGCCGCCGCACCTTATCGCGGTCATATATATATATATATATATATATATATATATATATATATATATATATAGTCGTGATATTATACGGTCGTGCGGTTGTGCGGTCGCGATTCACGGGCCGTCGATCACGGGTCCATCGCATCGAACGGTCGGGTGCGATTCACGTCGACCGTTGGATGCGATGGACCCGCGATCAGACGACGCACGTCGAATCCGCACGACCGCACCGACCGCATATTATCGGAAATATATATATATATATATATATATATATATATATATATATATATGGTCGCGATTACGTGCGGTATGCGGTCGGTGCGGTTTACGACGTGGGTCGTCCGATCGCGGGTCCATCGCATCCAACGGTCGACGTGAATCGCACCCGACCGTCCGATGCGATGGACCCGTGATCGACGGCCCGTGATCGCGCACCGCACCGACCGCACACCGCACGTAATCGGCTCCCTATATATATATATATATATATATATATATATATATATATATATATATATATATATATATATATATATATATATATATATATATATATATATATATATATATATAGGGAGCCGATTACGTGCGGTGTGCGGTCGGTGCGGTGCGCGATCACGGGCCGTCGATCACGGGTCCATCGCATCGGACGGTCGGGTGCGATTCAAGTCGACCGTTGGATGCGATGGACCCGCGATCGGACGACCCACGTCGCGCACCGCACCGACCGCACACCGCACCTAATCGTCGGCATATATATATATATATATATATATATATATATATATATATATATATATATATATATATATATATATATATATACAGTTCCGATTAGTTGCGGTGTGCGGTCGGTGCGGTGTGCGACGTGGGCCGTCCGATCGCGGGTCTATCGCATCCAACGGTCGACGTGAATCGCACCCGACCGTCCGATGCGATGGACCCGTGATCGACGGCCCGTGATTGTGCACCGCACCGACCGTAAACCGCACCTAATCGCGACTCTATATATATATATATAGCTTGCCTTTTAGATTGTAAAAAAAATTTGAATATAACATTTTTTTTTTTATATTATGAAATGCATTATATAGATTAATGTACCGCAACGATTTGTGGTTTATGTACTGAAGAACATTCACACTATTAATTAATTGGAGACATTCATCGAATGAGCTATTATTACATCATTGTTACTGATTAGTTTAATCTATTGTAAATATGTGTTTTACTCCCATGTTATTTATACCTATTATCGCCTTATTCCAAGAACAATTTACGTTTAAAGTGGACTTCATAAATATATATAATCTGATTATCTGATTAAAAGTTGGACTTTTCTAACAAACCTTTGGTGAGAAGGGTTTTTGGTGAATCTCAATTTGAAAAGAAAATTTTCTATATGATATATTCAATTAAGCCCCATTTAGAACCAATTAGATCAATTTTTTTTATTGTTAAATTAATTTTTTAAGAGAAGAATACAAAGATTATCACTGGATTGGACACTGGTTTGTAGTCATCGGAAACAGTTGCAAAAGAAAGAGATTCAAAAGGTGTTTCAGCCCATCTCATTGTATTACAGGATCCTGTATTGTATACATGAAAGTAAAATGATACATCAAGCCCTCACTGCAGCCCCAAGTACAATCCATCGTTGTTTTTCTTTTTCTTTTTTAAATCATACACTCTTCTATTAAAGTAAATGTTATTATATGAAATGATGTGTATACTGAGATAAAATAATATATTTTTTTCGTTTGAAAAAATGAAAAAATAATTTGCACCATACACTATGATATAACCTTCACTATGATAACACAGTATATATTATGTCATCATAGTATATGAGACTATAAAATGAACGATAAAACGGACTGAATGTGTCAACGCTTTACATAAAACTCTATTCCAAATAAAACTTTCTCCAATTGGCATGCTTGAACAAAAATAGAATTAGCGTTTATTCTAAAATTTGTAAACTCAAGTAGCGTTTAAAAACACAGTTTGAAAGATAGCTTTTAGCTTTTGCAGCTTTATGCACACCTTTTGGGAGTATAATGATAATGATTTGAAGGTGTAATGATGATGACTGTTTTATAAAAACACAAATTTTGAGATACAGTTTAAAGATAAAATCTAATAATGATGATGTATTTGAGTTGACTAATTTGTTAACAGCTTTTAACTTTTTAATAATGATGTATTTGAATTGATGTGACCTCAAAAGTTAAAAACTGCTTTTAGGATTTGTTGTCAAACATGGCCACTCGACCAAAACCCAAGCTACACCTATTCAGGCTGACCCATACGCCCGTCCATGGGCCCACTGGGGGGACTCGTCTAAAATCCGACCTACACCTATTCAGGCTGACCCATGGGCCAGTCCATGGGCCCACTGATGGGCAAGTAGCTGGTGTCCACTTCTCTCTCCCACTTGGCAGAGAGAGGGGCCACACAGGGTGGAGGAGCCCTTCATTGTTAAATTATTTTTTAATAAATGTCACATGCAACTTCTTTTTTAAGTATGAATTCTAATCCATATGTTTTAATTTTTTTTAAATTAGTATATATTATTTAAAGATCTACATGTTTTGTAATAAAAATAAAACATGTATTTTAATGAATTATATGAATACATTTATAAAAAATATAATTTTTTTTAATAAAATATATATCTCGTTAATATGAGTATGTAATATTAAAAAATATATGAGATTAAAATTAGAGTTGGAAAAGAAACAACATGTAAAATCACTATTTTCTTTTAAAAGCCTGGGCTTGACCTGTTCGAGTCTGAGCCAGCGGGCCTGAGCTTTTACCCAGCGGGCCAACTCTTCTCGGGCCGGGCCGGTTATCTTAAAAATAGTATGCATATCCACTCTAAATCAATAATTATTTGTTATTCAAGAATCCGGCTAATTTTGTTTGTAATCCAGTGATGAGGTCCCAATCCATGTTTTTAGGACACAAAGTAAAGCTATGTGAGTTGAAATTTTTTTGAAAGAGTCTATTATTCATCTGAATAGGAATGGCTTTTGTGAAGATATTTTCTTTCGTTGAAAAGTTGAAAAATTGGAATGGCGTGACACCGGCCAAGTTGTTCTTCGCAGTCCCATTTGGTCATTATCTCATTGTCAGTTCTTGTCTTGAAATTTGCAACACAGAGAAAATGATGGCAATGATATAGGCCCTGAACTGCAGCCCAAACAGGTCACTTGACTGATTATGTATATATGATATATCTTAATGGTGCGTTTGGAAACACATTTTGAAAAACAGATTTTATATTTTAGCTGTTTTATATACGATTTTTGAGGATATAATGATGATGACTGTTTTATAAAATACAGATTTTGAGGCACAGTTTGTCTAATAATAATGATGCATGTAAGCTGACTTGATAACAGATTTTAGCTTTTAGGTTTTTAAAAAGCTAAAATCTTCAACAACAAAAAAAATTGTGACACGCACCCTTAGTAAAGTATAGATTTTTTTTTCATTTTTCATATATACTTATATATAATTCGTCTTTCATAATAATAAAATCCAGCCCCACAACCTATTCTAAGGCTCCATTTGGAAACACATATTGAAAAATAGATTTTAGAATAAAGCTGTTTTTTAAGATGATTTTAGACCTTGATTTTTTTGTGATGTTTTTTTTTAATTTAGGAATCAATATTTGAAAGAGGTTTAATGTTTGGTAGAGAAAGTTGCTTTTCAATTCAAAAAATCGATTCCGACCGAAAATCATACTTTCTGAGCTTTTTAAAACACGGATTTCGAGAGAGAGATTAAAATGAATCCAGCTTTGATTCCGTCAGAATCCAACCCATTTGGCTGCACGATTTTGAGATTTTAGCTTTTCAAAAAGTAGAATCACCCAAGTCGGTGCAACCAAACGGACCCTAAGATGAAAACTCACACAACAGGACATGCTACAATCACTCAAGAATAAGATGAAAACACCAGCCAAGTAAAAAAAACACAATGGAAGAGAGCCCCTTTGTTTTTACGGTGAGCCACATACACCTGTCAAGTTTATAAAATATGTGGATAAAAAGTAATTACATATCACATCAAGGCATTATATTTGACTATCTAAATTTTACCATAAACAAAATATTATGTGTCCAAAAGGTGCCAGACTAAAGTCTAAGCTTACATTCTAACAAATACATGTCTATAAATTAAAATCCATCACCTGTACTAGCTTAAGAATGCATTTAACATGTCTGGAAAAAAAATTTCTTCCATAAAATAGTTTTCAAAACAACTTTTCACAAATCAAACCACACTTTTTTTTTAGAAATTTTGAAGGCTTTTTTTTTTTATAATTGAATTTTTTTTCCTGTTGGCTATTGTTAGAGACGTTTAAAAATGAATTTAAATTAAATATAATTCATATAAAAACAGAATCTTCAAAAGTTGTCCAACTGACTAGGAGTCAATGCCTTTTCAACTCTACAAATACATAATTTCTTATACTCTCGGATGCACGGGATTTTAGCTATCCATTCACTTTAACATGGAATTACTATTTTTTCTAAAATGATATTTTCAATCAATGCTCACCACAGGCCTAATTATATATATATATATATATAGAGCACCGATTAGGTGCGGCGGCCGCACCGTGCGGCGTCGACCACGGGCCGTCGATCACGGGTCCATCGCATCAGACGGTCGGGTGCGATTCACGTCGACCGTTGGATGCGATGGACCCGCGATCAGACGGCTGCCGCACGGTGCGGCCGCCGCACCTCATCGCGGTCGTATATATATATATATATATATATATAGAAGTGATTCGGTGCGGGAATGCGATCGTGTGGAAAGCGATTACGGGCCATCGATCACGGGTCCATCGCATCGGACGGTCGGTGGCGATTCATCTCGACCGTTGGATGTGATGGACCCGCGATCGAACGATCGACGTCGTTTTCCGCATTCCCGCACTGAATCACTCGACTATATATATATATATATATATATATATATATATATATATATATATATATATATATATATATATATATATATATATGGGAGCCGATTACGTGCGGTGTGCGGTCGGTGCGGTGCGCGATCACGGGCCGTCGATCACGGGTCCATCGCATCGGACGGTCGGGTGCGATTCACGTCGACCGTTGGATGCGATGGACCCGCGATCGGACGACCCACGTCGCGCACCGCACCGACCGCACACCGCACCTAATCGTCGGCATATATATATATATATATATATATATAAAAGGTGCGATTGCGTAGGGCGGAACGGCAGGTGCGGCTTGATTGTGAACTGTCCGATCAGGGACACATCGATCTAACGGTGGAAATTTTTTTCAATGGGTACCGGGAATTGCTTCAACCGGTTCTCTCTCAAAAAGTCTCTCTCGTTTCTCTCTCTCAACAGATCTGAAATTTTTCCCTCCCTCCTCTCTCATCTCTCTCACAAGATCTAACAAGATCTAACTTCAATCAAAGACCACCACCCACTGCGGCTGCTGCGTACCCCACCTCCCTCGATCGCCTCCCCCTGATGCGGCTGCTGCAAACCCCACCTCCCTCGACCACCTATGCTGCGGCCACCCCTGCGACCCCCTCCCCCTACGGCCACCCCTGGCTGCGACGCCCCCTGCGACCCCCCTCCGCCCTCGGCCACCACCACCTGCTGCGGCCAGCACCCCCTGCCCTGTAAGTTTGGTTTTTTTTTTTTTCATTTTTGCATGTATCGATCCTCTTGGATTTTTATCTGATTTTTTCTCAGATCTAGTTTTTTTTAGACTTATTTTTCAATAGGTTTTTATCTGTTTGATTTTCAGACATGGGTTTAGACTTTCCAGATTTGTTTTAAATCTAGGGTTTTTATAGGGTTTTTTTCCCAGATTTATTTCAAAACCATATATGCTAAAATTGATATTTGATCATGTATCATATTTTGATATATTTTGTGATATCAATTGATTTCCACCTTATTGATCGAACCTTTCGAATTGGACAACATAACACCTACGATGTCTGATTCATTTGGGTTTATGGAATTTCGTGATTTGGTTCTTCTTTTGAATTTGATTTCATCATCGATTGATTTTTTTCTTTTGTTTGCAGGTGATGCTCTGAAGATTGTAGGGATTGAGAGGCTTTTGAGACTGATGAGACAAGTGGGTCTTTCTTATTTTAATGTTTTTGTTGTGGGTTTTGATTTCTTTTTCGTTTGGTCTTGAATGTGTTTGACTAGGGGTGCTGATTTTCTGTCTTTTAAAGCTTTTTTGGTAGAATTTCTGTCTTTGATATCATTGTTGTACTTAATTTTTGTTATCAAATAAAGTTTGAGAGCAGCTAAGCTTATTATTTACTTGAGAGCAGCAAAGATTAGATGAATAGCATTCTTTACTAGCATGATCTATTGCAAGTTTCATGATATATATTGGATAATAGAAATGAACTTGTTTTTCTTACTTATGTAGTTATGTCTCCTCTCTATCTTTGTTTCTAGACGCTGTGGAGCATTGCCTAGATGGATCTGTGGCTAATTCAAACCCCCATATCATATCCCATAGAAGATAAAATGTTTATTGATGCACAGAATTTCAAAGGCATAAAATTTCCCTGTTATGGGAATCTAAATATTTGATCGCTCCCCTCTTCTTGGAGCAGTGTTTAGGATTTACATGTAATTGAGTCTTTATAGTAGGTTTGTATTTACTAGGAGCATAAGCAAACCTCTTGGGTACTCAATCGTATCAACTTGCATTTTTTGAAAATTTAAACCAAGACTTGAATCATATACAATTTGTTTGTGTTAGAGTGAGTTATATAGTCAAACTAGCATGATCATGTATATATTTATATTTACCAATAATTTTGAATTCTCTAGGTTTGTATGATGAATACCTGATGTTTGATGATGCAATTCCTCTTCATTCGTTGGTTTAGATAGCACGGTGTTCAACAATGAAAGTGAGTGTATGCTTGGAAATTAAAGATTTAAAATATGAAATGGCTGCTGTTTTGTTTCACTGACTCTTTGTTTTGGGAATTTTGTGTTGCCTGTTCGTTGGTTTCGATAACACATTGTTGATCAATGAAAGTGAGTATATGCTTGGTAATTAGATTCAAAATATGATCATGATGGGTACCAATTGATCCTAACTTCATATCTGTGACAATATTATATTTGAAGTTATTTGGATTTGTTCATTTCGGTGGTGGCATGATTGACTCTACCTATGGCTGTGCTTAAACTCTCTTTGTGGATATATCTGCCATTGTATTAATTAAATGGAATACATAGCTTTAAGAAAGAAGAAAGAAACAAAAAAAAAAATAGAAGAGAATAAAAACAGTAGACCAGAAGTCTACTGGGAGCTTCCAAAAACTCAGATTAAGCCTCTATCATCAACTGTCAAGAAAAAAAATCTCAAACAGATGTCCAGAAATGCATAATTGTCACTGAAAGATTGGACACACCTTATCCATGTGTTTAACTTTTCTGTTCATTATTGCTTATTTTTATCTGTACAGGTTGCTTGCAAGCAGACACCGCAAACAAAAGAGACAAATTAAATTTTTGTGACAAGGAACTCCAAACTTGCCAAATTTGTGTGTTTCATGAGCATTTCCTTTCAATCAAATTCTTAGATGCTTACCCTTTGGTTTATAGTGGAACTGGGGTCATTCGCATAAATCTTGTATTGTATGAAATAGAGTTTTTATTGAATCTGCCTTTTTTCTTACTTATGATTCATGTTTGAATCTGAAACAGGACTAGATTGAAGTGTTCCAGGTGGTTGAAAGTGGTTCCAGATAGATGATTCTATGTCTCAAGCAAACAGACCCAATCCAGAGCTTTTGATCACAAGAAACAGTCAAACAGAGCTGTTTCTTTTATTTATGTTTTTTTGTTCTATTGATGTTTTTTTTTCCAGATTGGTTGTTTTTTGATGTTGAATATACAGTATCATGTTGAAAATGTTATGATACAATGTTATTGATGTTGAAAAACGGTGTTATTGATGTAAAAAAAAGTGTCATTGATGCTGAACATTTAAGATTTTATCTGACCCCTTCAGTATAACAATGAAGAAACAAGTCAGTTTATGTTTCTAACCATCAGTGCACAAATTATGACATACCCAGTTGCTAAGTTGAACACTTCAGGGTCTTATTTCAAGAAAAAGAATTTGCTATTATATATAAGTTGCAGGTCTAATTACAAGGATGCACCCTCTTGAAAATAAGGAAACTATGTATATGTACAATTTTGTATATCAACTTCATTTACATATAAACTTTGCCGTATCTCTTCACCAGTGCAACATTCAATGATGCATGATCTACCAAGCTTTGGCTTTGTATGATGTGCTCTGGCTGCTCTTCTTCTGAAGTATATAGGACCTGCCATTTTCATGATTTGAATTGGTAAACCTGTTCCAAATTCCAGGAATGAAAGAAAAGAGCATTTGTTTCAGCTACCATGATGACTTTTTTATATTCCTACTCAATTAAAAAGCAAAGTTCTATAACAAACTTTAATGGAAACTGAAGGTTAGTAATAGACTACCTTGTCTTTCCAAGAAATATCAAAGACCAGATAATATGATTGAAGTATTGTCACGATCATTTTCTTTAATCTGAAAGAAAAGAAAAACTGAGGTCTTTCAGCAAGCTACATACTCATTCAGGTAAAAAAAACAGGGGACTGATATATGGACTTTGATTAGCATTGAAAAAAAGAATCAGCAAAAGGAAGAGGCAAAAAACAACTTTTGAAGATACAATGGCTGACACACAAGTCTGTAAACACTAGTATATATATATTCATAGTGAATAATATTCTCAATAGCACCCAAGTCAAAGATTGTGGCACTTTAAATCAAATAAATTTACAATACTTCATTCGCCAATTTTTTTCTTCCTCTCCATCTATATGTGGCACTATAAACAGGGGACTGATATATGGACTTTAAGGCATGATTTAGACACCTGAATTAACACTGTCTAACCAACTTAAGAAGGCCAGATTTAGGTGGTTCTGAAGAAGAAACTCACCCAGCCTGCCATTTTCAATTCTTTTTGCAATGATACAGACCAAGTTAAAAAAGTTGAACAATCCTTGAACAAATGAATGAAACTAGTACTATCACCCATATTCTTATTGGTGCATACAAATGATGTTGTATGATGATATGATTCTTTTTCCACAGCAAATTTTTCTCCGGAATAGTAAATAATTCTCTGATCAATTGCATTACCTACCCACTTTGACATCATCTTCAAACTTCAAACCACATTTGTTCTAGGCAGCAAACTAAATAGTTTTCGTTTCCAATGTGGTCGGCCAGATGATACACATCTGGATTGCAATAAATATAAGACCCACCTGCTTCTTCTTTTTTTCTTTCTTCAACTGCCAATGCCATAACTTGTGCAATAGCTGTAAAACAATTTTGAGTCCTCACAATATATAGGGACAGTGGAAACACAATTTTTAACTTTCACTCACTCTCCATGTCTCCACTTGTTTGAATATGCTAAGTGCATCAAAGAAAACTTTAAATATCTCTAAAAAATGATGAAGTAAATAAGATTTATTGATACGACAAACGGTTTAAAGAAAATCAATGATATTGCTAACATACTATATACAAGAAATCAACAAGAATATCTAACAGAGCAAGAATGGAAAATCTGTGTATTTGAGTGACAATAAACAACTTTGATTACATGGTCCCTTTAGTGGGATGGTACGATTTTGTAAGACAAGCTACAAAATATAGAATAAAATTTTTCTATAAATAGAATATTGTAATAAGCAGTGTTTTATATTTTGATAAATTAATCTACAGAAGTTAGAGAGCCCAATGCTATATAAGTTCCCTTTGTATACAAAATTTTCCCTCACACATACGCTCAGTCTAACACAAAAAAAACTAGGTGATACCCTGCCTGCAAGTTTGTATACACTAAACAGGTAGGCACACATATGCTTTGCCTAGTTAACATAGTGCATAAAAATATATCCATATAAATTATACTGGGTGAAGTCAAAATGACAGATGAAGGAATTAGTAAGTTAAATTAACAATGACCTGGCTATAAGTGGGATCCAAACGAAAATCCAAAATGTGTAAGATAAAGTTTCATAAGACCTGCCAACTAGATTTCAATTGAAGTTACATCCTCAGAAACTACATTAAACTAAGAACATAAATTGAGATGGCATAGGGTCCACTTGAATAGTTTAATCAATAATTAAAAGTGCTCATTGCTTATAGCATGTGAAAGGCTAAGGTGTTGTTTGGCAACAGCGGAAAGCGGATCTTAAGTGCTGATTGTTAAGTGCAGAAAGAGGAAGGATGATAATCTTTAAGAGTTTAGGAAAAAAAACGTTTGGTTCAATGAAAAATATTAAGCAGTATTTTACATAAGTGTGTTTGGTTAACCAGTTGATTTATGTGATTATTTGAAGGGTATTTTGGTCCATTTTATAAGTGCTGAATGTTATTTTGATGTTTGGTTGAAATGGAAAAAACATGTTTTTTTAAAAATATTAAATATTATTCCTTTTTAACATGTTAAAAATATCAGTCCCACAATTTTCTTTGAAGAACCAAAACAATAAAGTGTCTGGATACCCACATGTTTAATCCGTTAAAAACTCTGATATTTATATATTTTCATCTATTCCATAGAATTGCAAAGACTCTTCAATTAGACTGCAAATACATCGTAATGCTTTGATTAAAATTCAAATACAGAACAACAAAAAATTTATGTCAACCCCTTTTGTAAAAGTTTGACAATTACATAAATTCTATTCAAATACAGAACAACTAGCATCTCATGTTCTGAACTCATTCTTAAAACACACATAAACATAACATAATCATTCATACATTAAACATGAACATAATCATCCATACAACACCTAACATAAACATAAACATCCAAATAGTAACATAAACATAAACATAAGTTTGAATCATCCACACATTCTACCACATCCATGAAACCTATCTTAGAGACACCTATTTATTGAACACTGAACGCAGTAGTGCAATCCTCGCACTGGGCCTGTTCTCCAGCATCCAAATCCTGCGCTGCTCATCAACCGAAAAAAAGCGAAGGGCGAACACATAGAGCTCAGAATCAAGGTTAATCTCAAGCACCTGTTGGAGGGAGAATGTGGAAATGATGAAAACAAAGCTCTTACCCACTCTCTCATTTATTATATGAAATTGACTATGTCATGCAAATAGACAAGTAATATAATATCAAAAATTGACAAAGAAAGTTATGAAGTCTGACATAGGGTCTCAAATGTTTGAACTTGATGAGGTTGATTGAGGAGAAGGGAAGGTCCACTCCCAATAAATTGTCACATACTCTGTTTTTCTTTTAAGGCCACAATGTGCTACACATGGTACTAACATGAGATGAATTAGACGACATAACCATCCTAATCCCTGTTATATTACTGCAGAATTAATGGAGTTCAAGCAAAAAGGAGGCCTTGCCTTTTTACACCATAGCAAACACTAGAAACTGGACATCTCATAGCAAAAATATTAAAGTAAATACAAAACAAAAGGAAGAGTTATCACATACACACTCACGTTTGAGAAAGACTATGTGCCTAAAGCATCTTAAACAAATCTAAATATTTTCACAATCAGATTGTGATTCAATTCCCTGTATAAATTAACACCACCACCACATCCAAGCAAGCATCCACTAATAGCCATCACTAACCATTCAAACATAAGAAGAAAAAAAAAACTCCACTAATAGCTTAACTCAAACTTATTAAAAAGAAATACATCTCCCACTCCATTTAACTTCTTCATCCACCATTAATGCAATAAAACACCCTAAAACATCAAATCTAATGCATGAACACATTTCCATCCAAAAATAGAACTCTGCATTGGCCGAATTACTCAACAACATGCACGACCAAGTTTTTTTTATGAGATTCAGTGCTATTTTGTGACAATTTGCATATTTTATTAGGATTTTCAAAGATTTTAGGAATTTGACATTTGTTTAATGATACACAAGGGCGACCAACTATTGCTAAAGTCTAACCTGCAAATTTATGATAATCTCATATATATCATTTAGGAACATGAGATTATGATAAAAAAATTTCTTTCCAAAAGTCAGTCTTATGTTAGAGAGTGATAAAATCTGAAGAGATCTAATACCAAGTGTCAATGAATCAACTCATGTACCCCAAGTACTAGAGATTTGGTGGATCTAGTAGGTAAACTACTTGATTATTTTAAATTTATTATCAACCTAACTTTTATTTTTCTTTTTTGGGTGGGTGGGGGCGGAGGGGGGTGTTTCTAAATCCTTATATTGACCTGTCTATGGATGAATTATTATATGTAACATGTCAATCCATCATAGTTAAACAAGGGTGCCAATAGTTTCAAGCATCAATTTTTTTTAACTCCCAAGATTCCACTGATCATTAGCAAACCATAAACTTATTCCTTTCAAATGGTTTTCCTCCAACATAAGTACCTTTTCAAATCTGATTTGCCTTCTTAAAGATCACACAAAATTGACATATTTCAAGCAGAAATGGGACGACAATCAAATAAGGTGGAAATAGATATCTTCTAACAGTTTAGTTTAGACCATCAAAGAGCAGAGGTACAACAAGGCGACAATGAAATGGTGAATGCATGTGCATGCTTTACAGGATGATATGGTGAATCAAAGTTGTGATTCAACATTCAACACCAAGAAACTACGTAAGTCATACAAATAATTACAAATTTGCCTATATGCATTTCACACAGGTTGGCATATAAAATCCAATTCTTCAGACACTAGCAAAGGAGTCTAACGAAAAGAAAATAAAACAAATAAATCTGGATAAAATAAACATCTTGTGGAATGCTTAAAACTGCACTTCATATATGCACAATTGAAAAAGAAACTGTATTTTAGAAACAAAAGCAATTGGATCCATTAGAAAATTAAGGCAATGACAATTGACTAAATACAAGGATTACAAATGAAAGAGGACGCATGATCTAGGAAACTGAAGTTACTAGCAAAATTCACTAAAAATAATATTGTATTTTGACAACACAGATGTAAGTCAATCTACTTCAAAAGACACATACAGAGATGTCTTATTTCATTTCAAATATAATCCATGACAGAAACTTCAACATCATAGTCCACACTATAAAGTACAATGTAATATGCATTACACAAAGGACTACTCCTGCAAAGAATCCAGAATTTAAAGTAGCACTAATTGCTTCATCTTAACATTTTTTATAGTGGAATCATAAGATAGAATACATAACAGCAGCAACACTAGAACATGTATCAATAAAAACATCAATTAAAGCTATAGTCTTTCCATTGTTTATTTGATTGGACTGGAATGTATCAGAAAAGGCTGAGGAGGGGAAGACTGGTTTAGGCTTTGATGCCATGCTTAGGAAATTATGATTGATATACAAACTTGAGCATAGTCATTGACTGGCAAGAGTCCAAGTGTGATATATATATTTTTGTAAAGCATGTATCAAGCAACAAATGACACATTTTTATTTTCTTACTGATGGAACATTATAATTTCTTTTCTTTTTTAATTAAATTATTTTTCAGGCATTTTGTAAAGTTGGAAAGTTTTCTATTTTTCCCTTAAATACTTTGGTATATGCCAAGGATGCCATTGTAGAAAACATCACCATTATATCCTTTGTCAGATATAATAGTATGTCAACACAATTCATACCTGGGTATGAATTAATTTCATAATCATAATGCCTTCTTGTCATGATTCCATTGAGATTACATGGTGTTAATCCATATTGGCCTGAAATCATTTTCTTCCCTTTACAATTCATTACCTTAAACATAAACTTCTTTATTTCAATGTAATATAGAATTTGGCTTATAATCCTACAAAAATACCAAGGGTGTATCTGCAAACAACATAGATACAAAGAAATATCAGATCTGACTGTATTGCACCTCCCCAATATCCCAATCAACCAATTGATCCATTAAAAAAGGAACCCCATGAAAGAGAAAGAACACAAGGAAAATTCTAGGTATTCCATGGAAAAGTTAGAAATAACTCACTGGAGAGAGGTTTAAGAGGCCTTGAACATGACGAAGGGTGGTGGTGGAGGTGATACAGGCTTCAGTTCGGCGGGTGGTGGTGACGGAGGTCGAGCCTGGCTTCAAATCTATCACGATGAGAGGCAAACAAGGAGTAAGACAAATCCACAGGTGATGGAGGAGGTGAAAACATGCTTGGATGATGGATCTACGAAGATAGATGACGATGATGAAGCCTATGTCACAGGCACAGGTGGTGGTGGAGGCCGAAATGAAACCAAAAGGAGGAAAAATGTTCAATCTTACCTGAAGATGCGAAGATGAGGGGCCGGCGAACTAGCGATACTATGACGGAGGTCGTTCGTGGAGATCGGCGCAGCGGCAAGGGTTTCACAGGGGCTGATTTGTTTCACGAGAGAGAGAGAGAGAGAGAGAGAGAGAGTTGAAATTTTGGTTTATATAGTGCTGGTAAATATTTGTATTATACGAGGGCAATCTTGACTTTTCGCAAGGGTAACCCTGCGTTTTGCGTAAAATAAGTAACCTCTCCCTCGCTGAAAAAATCGGGGTTTTTTTTACTGAAAGTGGTTTTTTAATCACTGAATCTGGGAGCCAACCAAACACACTGATAACAGAAAAAATGCTTATTTTCCGGAATCAGTCTATTAAGTGCTGAATGGAGCTCCGACCAAACACCCCCTAAATGAATATTTCATCAAATGGTATGCTAAAAATTCTTTACTGATTGTAGACTTTCCGATTTACCCTAACATTATTTCAACCATAAAAGTATGCTAAAAATTCTTCACTAATTGCTAAAAATTTTATGCCTGCAGTCAACAAGAACAAAACAAATGTGTTGTAGCTCACAACCTGTGAATACTGGATAAGGATAAAAAACAAAATGATCTAACCTAACTTGCAAATGACGTATATAAACAAACAAAACTTGCAATAGATATGCTAGTAAAGAATGCTATTCATCTAATCTTTGCTGCTCTCAAGTAAATAATAAGCTTAGTTGCTCTCAAACTTCATTTGATAACAAAAATTCAGTGCAACAATGATATCAAAGACAGAAAATCTACCAAAAAAGCTTTAAAAGAGGGTAGTGATCAAATATTTAGATTCCCATAACAGAGAAATTTTATGCCTTTGAAATTCTGTGCATCAATAAACATTTTATCTTCTATGGGATATGATATGGGGGTTTGAATTAGCCACAGATCCATCTAGGCAATGCTCCACAGCGTCTAGAAACAAAGATAGAGAGGAGACATAACTACATAAGTAAGAAAAACAAGTTCATTTCTATTATCCAATATATATCATGAAACTTGCAATAGATATGCTAGTAAAGAATGCTATTCATCTAATCTTTGCTGCTCTCAAGTAAATAATAAGCTTAGCTGCTCTCAAACTTTATTTGATAACAAAAATTAAGTACAACAATGATATCAAAGACAGAAATTCTACCAAAAAAGCTTTAAAAGACAGAAAATCAGCACCCCTAGTCAAACACATTCAAGACCAAACGAAAAAGAAATCAAAACCCACAACAAAAACATTAAAATAAGAAAGACCCACTTGTCTCATCAGTCTCAAAAGCCTCTCAATCCCTACGATCTTCAGAGCATCACCTGCAAACAAAAGAAAAAAATCAATCGATGATGAAATCAAATTCAAAAGAAGAACCAAATCACGAAATTCCATAAACCCAAATGAATCAGACATCGTAGGTGTTATGTTGTCCAATTCGAAAGGTTCGATCAATAAGGTGGAAATCAATTGATATCACAAAATATATCAAAATATGATACATGATCAAATATCAATTTTAGCATATATGGTTTTGAAATAAATCTGGGAAAAAAACCCTATAAAAACCCTAGATTTAAAACAAATCTGGAAAGTCTAAACCCATGTCTGAAAATCAAACAGATAAAAACCTATTGAAAAATAAATCTAAAAAAAACTACATCTGAGAAAAAATCAGATAAAAATCCAAGAGGATCGATACATGCAAAAATGAAAAAAAAAAAACCAAACTTACAGGGCAGGGGGTGCTGGCCGTAGCAGGTGGTGGTGGCCAAGGGCGGAGGGGGGTCGCAGGGGGCGTCGCAGCCAGGGGTGGCCGCATGGGGAGGGGGTCGCAGGGGTGGCAGCATAGGTGGTCGAGGGAGGTGGGGTTTGCAGCAGCCGCATCAGGGGGAGGCGATCGAGGGAGGTGGGGTACGCAGCAGCCGCAGTGGGTGGTGGTCTTTGATTGAAGTTAGATCTTGTTAGATCTTGTGAGAGAGATGAGAGAGAGATGAGAGAGGAGGGAGGGAAAAATTTCAGATCATTTTTCAGATCTGTTGAGAGAGAGAAACGAGAGAGACTTTTTGAGAGAGAACCGGTTGAAGCAGTTCCCGGTACCCATTGAAAAAAATTCCACTGTTAGATCGATGTGTCCCTGATCGGACAGTTCACAATCAAGCCGCACCTGCCGTTCCGCCCTACGCAATCGCACCTCCATATATATATATATATATAGGGATATGATAGCCTGCGGACATGCGGACGAGCCTTACGTGCGGATCGAGCCTCAGCCGTCCGATCGCGCGATTAGATGTGATCCAACGGTAAAACCAAACAAAGGACCACCATCCATTCGAAAGGGCCACCATCCACTTGACCGTTCGATCAAATTTGATCGGATGGTCCAAAACTAAAAAATAAATAGCCCCAAATATTGCCTCTCTCTCTCTCGACTCTCTCTCAATCTCGCTGTCTCTCTCCACTCTCTCTCACGAAACCCACACCGCGACCCCCACCGCAACCCCCGGCGAGGCCACGCGACTCCCCACCGACGACCACCTTGTGACCCCATCGACGACCCCCCAACGTCCTCCTTGCGACCCCCCATCGACGACCACCTCGACAACCCCCTTGTGACCCCACATGGCTCCCCCTCCGCCACCTCTTCTCCTTACACAGCCGGGGCCCCGACCCCCGGCACTCCTCACGCGTCCCGACACCGTCCTCATCACCGTCACCGTGTCACTGCACCGGCACATTGTCACCGTCCCTGACCCCGCACCGGCCACCATCCCTGCAAAACATTCGATGTAAGTATTTTCTTTAACTTGCCTTTGTATCCAATTATTTAGGTATATGGTTTTGATTTGTTTTGTCATTTGATTATTTAGGGTTTTCTTTTGTTTTGACTTTGAAGAGGAACCAAATCTTTTTGTGATTTTGATTTGTTCTGTCATTTGATTATTTAGGGTTTTCTTTTATTTTAGTTTTGAAGAGGAACCCAAATCTTGTTGTGATGTGAGTTATCTTTGAAAACATAAAAAATAAAAACCCAGATAAAGTTCTCACATAAAAAAATTGTTCTTGTATTTGATTCTTCAATATTGATATGAGTAAGTTTGCAATGTTGCTTTTGGAGCACTCTCTCAATTTTAGCTGACTAATTTGTGATGTTATTATGAAAGTCGTCGTTTTTATATGCTTCTTCATCGAAGCCATCAGGGATAAACAACAATTGTTCTTGATTTGGGTTTTATATATTGGATCTAAACACAACTGTTTTTAGAGAAGAGGATTTTTATTTATTTATTGGTAATCAAGATTTTGTATTACTATAAGAATATGATCTTTACAAAGTTTTCAGCCCTTTACAACTAGTGAAGAAATTAAAAAAGAACATCAAAAAGCCTAGACTAATAACAGACCCAAAGCTTCTCTTTTTAACTAATCCAAATTTCAAAATTGCTCCAATTTCCAAACCATAGCATACCTGTAGAACTACGACAATCTGCTAAATTTTTTTTTCTGAGCATAGCAGAGCCCCTAATGACCACATCAAACTTTAATTTATGTCAAGCAGAGAAGAGCATAGCAGAGAAGAGGATTTTGTGTCTTATTTTATGCATTCCAAAATATGCCTTGCCATTGTGGACTTCAAATGTGTTTCTATCTATATTGATTACTGATAAATCATATGGAGTCAATTTAGAAATTTAAGAAACTCGGTCTAAGTTTCTTTACACATCAACATAAGTTGACATTTTTGTGATCTATTGTTGTTTTGATCTTCTTGGTGACTTTTCAGATGGACATTTGTTCTGGTTACTATATATTTTTGGGTGTGTTCTTTGCTTTTATTCTCATCTAGTCAAATGTTTATACTCATTAAACTAATTGGTTGAAACTCTACTGTGTGTAGATTGACATAATGACCTGTTAACAGAAAACACATATTTCTATTCTCATTTGCTTTACATTTTTAAGCAATTTTGCTTACTGCCATGTTTGTGTTTTGGTTTTTCATGATTTGCAGTATATCTTGTGTCCCTTTTTAATGGGATTTGAGAAGTCAAGGTTGGATTGTGGCCTTCAATATTTGTTCCATGGTCATCCAATTTTGTTTTTGAAACATGTAGTTGTAATGTAACCTATCAACAGGTGATGCTTTTGAACCACAAAAAAAAAAAGAAGAAGAAGAAAAAAGAATGATGAAACTTTGTATAATGGGTATAGATTTTAGGTTTTATAAGTGTTTTTTTAAGGTTTGTATAATTTTTTCTTAGTACAGTCCTGATGAAACTTTGCTTTTAATTTTTCTTATAATTATTTATTTATATGTGTTCAGGTTGCTTCCATTGCAGACACTGCAAAACAACAGATGATTACACTAGAGAAGAGGATACTAAAAATATTTGAGTTGAGGGTTCCAGTTTGATACTTTGATGGCAGGATGTCCTGTGGGGATAGCCAATATTTTAATCGTGTCTTCTTCAGGATGAGCAACAGGAGAATGAGCAGACTGGAAATGATGACAATGACATTGGCCCTCTCGTTTTAAATGCCTTTGACCTAATTATTCTCTCCGAGGGGCTGAACCTTTCAACAATATTTGACAGGGGACATGTATCGCATTATTCAAAATCTGTTGCTTATATTTATGCAATATTTTCACTTGCATTTTTGGCTTTCATAAGCTCAAATTATGACATTTCTGACATCTTGTAAGATTTTGCATATCAGATGAGAGTGGAAGGCCTTTGTGCAAACAAGACTAGTCATGTTTCTATTGTTCAGGAGGTGTGTACCACCTGATTCAATTTCCATATTAGATATTGTCTGTACTATATTTTCTGACAGAACATTGGCCACCTTTTGATTATGATCAATGGGAACATAGATTTAATCCATTCCAATAACAAAACTGATGCAGATTTTTGAAGTTGCTCCTCCATTTTTATGGTGGATGTTCAGAAAGCGTCTGGGGATGCATCCGAATATCTCAAGTAAGATATTTGGGCGCCAGAAGGTGACTAAGCCAACTTATTGGGCGCCATCCTCCGCGACAATTTGTATTTCACAATTCGGACGATCTTATGGAACCAGAAGGCACTCACTAACTGCAGCCCAACTGCCATTATCTACAAAGTACACACAAACAAGAGAGTAATGAAGAAGACAATCAGTAGTGATGGAAACAAAGAGGAAATTAAAGAACAAATAGAGAGAATATAAAGTGAAACACAAGATCAGACTGCAAAAGAAGCTTAATATGAATAGCAAGAAATGTGACAGTCTTTGGTGGAATGTGTGATCCATCCTTTTATAGTAGATTGGGGTTTGTGTCTTGGGGGGGATGTCTCACGAGATGGATCTTGTAGTCATCATGTAAAAAAAGTTCTATTGGCATGTCTAAAATGTCTTGTGCATGCCTGAAGGATATCAAAACAGTGTTTGCATTTCTCTGGATATCAAAACACACACAAAAAATAAGCATCTTCAAAAAACAAATAAGTTATTGAAGGATAACATCTTCCACCAACCAGAGTTTGCATTTCCATAGACATCAAAACACACAGAACAAACAAGGATCTTTAACAACAAATGTGAAGTTACTGAAAAATAAACAAATGCACATTCACCATTCCTGATCCAAGGAATATGGACACCATGGAATTATTTTGCATAAGAAAAGCCACCAACTGAAATTGCATTTTGAAGAGGGTAAATTCCCCCTAATTTTTCCCTCCACACATTTAATTGTCAACATTTGATTCAGTTGATGTACATGGTCACCATAGAGCTCAAATGTACCTGACTTATAAAAAAAGATAATAAGTACAAATTGGAATATGCATACATGTACACATTGTTAGGAGAGCCATGGTAAAAGCATGAGATTCAGGTTCAGCATTTATGCAAACACTAAGAATGGAACATGGAAGAGACATTCGACCAGATGCAGCCATGCAATTCTCATAATCTCAAAACAAGAATGATTAAGCTAACACTATATATAACACACAAAAAAAGAACTTGACAGCTCACTTGACACCTTAACATCTGCTCGTACACATGCAAATAACTGGTTTTACTTTATAGGTGGTTACTTGCATTACTAAAACAGCAACTAAATGGGAACTACTGGTAACTGTAGTTTTCACTTTTTTAAAAAAGTGAATATCAGACCACTCGTTAATTTTAATTGTAATTGTTGCTTGTTATGAAACTTCCACATCATGGATCATTAAAACTCATGATCATGTCTATCTTGTGAGATAGAAACTTGGAAAGAAAAAAAAGGGCATGTAATGGGGATCGATTCAATGACAAGTTAGTGGGTCTGATAGGATCAATTCAATTCAAATGATGCATCTACATATTCTATCAAACTTGGAAGCTTTAGAAGATTCATTAAAAAAAATTCCTCATTGCATCTCACCTAAACCCAAGATAAAAAAACCCCTAATAATCATCATAAACCCTATATGAAAAACCAATAATCAGCAGAAACCCTGTTGTGATTTAAGCAATAAACATAACTAAAGTATGAGTTATTCCGTGCCTAATCAATTTTTTTTTTACAAAGATCAAAACACCCCAAATATCCCAAATTCACCCGTCACAAAAGAGATCTGAAAGATACAAATATAGACCAGTTTTCAAAAGAGAAGAACAAGTTTTCAAAAAAGATCTCACTATCCATTTGAATCAGAGAGATAAAAACCCTAATCATAGAGAGAGAGAGAGAAAGAGCGCGCTCAACCTGGAACCGGTGGTCACGGGTGCTCGTCGATGGTAGCCGGGGGTTGCCAGAGTCGCGTGGCCTCGCCGGGGGTTGCGGTGGGGGTCGCGGTGTGGGTTTCGTGAGAGAGAGTGGAGAGAGACAGCGAGATTGAGAGAGAGTCGAGAGAGAGAGAGGCAATATTTGGGGCTATTTATTTTTTAGTTTTGGACCATCCGATCAAATTTGATCGAACGGTCAAGTGGATGGTGGTCCTTTCGAATGGATGGTGGTCCTTTGTTTGGTTTTACCGTTGGATCACATCTAATCGCGCGATCGGACGGCTGAGGATCGATCCGCACGTAAGGCTCGTCCGCATGTCCGCAGGCTATCATATAGAGAAGTGATTCGGTGCGGGAATACGATCGTGCGGAAAGCGATCACGGGCCGTCGATCACGGGTCCATCGCATCGGACGGTCGGTGGCGATTCATCTTGACCGTTGGATGTGATGGACCCGCGATCGAACGATCGACGTCGTTTCCCGCATTCCCGCACTGAATCACTCGACTATATATATATATATATATATATATATATATAAACATATTAAAACAGTCCTGATCATGCATAAATACAAACGTAACACCACCTATTTAACCATATTCAAAGTTATTCAAAAAGATGACAAAGAGACATGACAATATATGCTCCCTTCCTCGAGCACATCTTATCCCCCATCCATTCATGAAAACGAAGCTGCATAAATTCTGTCCCCAGTGAATTTTCTTTACAGAGCCAGACATATCAATCAGAGCCGGCCCTGGATGTAGGTGATGCATGCTACCATAGTACCACCTAAGGCCCCTGATAATATGCTTTTTTTCTTCATTTTTATATTATTTTTAAATTATTGGGATTTTGTTCTTTTAAAAAGAAGATCATTTTTTCTTTAACAAACTAACAAATCATACCTATAAAATAAGTAATACCAAATTAAAACAAACACCAAGATCTCTTTTTCTTATTGAAAATTTTTAGTTAAGAAAAAAAAATTAATAAGTTTCTTTTCTTCTTATTTTTCAAAATTTTTAAATTTTGATAATGATTTTATTGGGGTCCTATATTAAAGTCAGCCTAGATTCCCATCCTATAATTATTTTTCAGGGATGATCCTGACACTAACACCTTCACAACACAAAGTGACGAGGAGGTTTCCACAAAGACAAATATATATATTATGACCAAAGGCTTATTTGAGCAAGGTTTAATTTGTATATTTTCTCTAACAAATTAATCTACCAACAGGTGAGTGATTTTAGATGTGGAATTCTCCTTCAGATGCTACATTTTAGTTATCTAAATAAATAAATAGATATACTACATGGGCGCCAATGCACGTGGATCATTCATGTGGTAGTAAGTAGTAACTGAGTATATGGAATCTCTAATCAACTATATATTCAATTAAACAAGTAAACATATATTGGATCATAAAAAAAATTGAAAATGCATTGAATACATTCGAGCATATATTTTATTTTCTATAAAAGTGTGTTTAATTAGAGGTGTATTCATTTAGAAAAAAATCAAAAATAATAAACTTGCATAGTTGATTCCAATAATGATTATATGATCTTTCATACTTAATTGATTTTGTGATCTCAATAGAATTCATTGTAGAACTAAATTTATAAATTTTATTCCATTAGTGCGAAATCTTATTTCCCCTGAATGCGTTAATCATTCAATTAAAAATCCAGTCCTTCATAATTTCCCCAAAACATAAAAAAATATTCAATAAACTATGAAAGTCTTTGTGTCTGTCTCCTTTTTTGTTGTTTAGATCTGACTCTCCACATCTTTAAATGTTAAAATACACCCCACTTTACAAAATATGGATGCAAGGGACATGAAAATTTTCCCCTTCTCATATGTTTGCATGCTCCTAGATTTTGTGAAGGAGGACATACAAATTAAGAAGTGTGTAAATCAAGCAAACTTAAATGGATCTTGGATTATTATATCAATTTAAAGGGGGTATGTAAACAGATTAAGGGGTGCAAATAGAGGCATCCGTTTAATAAACATTTGATTGAGATCATTGGCAATGCTAGTATATGTATCAAAACCCCATGCACACCCACCTTCATATGCTTAAAAATGTAACCATTCATACTAGTATAAATAACGCCTAATCATTGTGTGATATATATTGAATTAGCTTAGCAAGAGACCTTCTCTACAGGATCCCAATCAATAATTTTAGAATCTACACATGCAACTCACGTACCTTGGAATTTATGGTGTGAAAGTGTGACTGAAAATAAAGACCACCGGTGGAGAATTCCGAAGGGATCGCAGTGATCCCTCGGATAAAAGAATCAATGCGATCCCTTTGGAATCCTCCTCCGCCCGCCACCGCCACCGCCACCGCCTCAGATTCTTTCTCTACTTGTTAATGAACTGTGTGAGTGTGTGTGTGTCTGATGGAGGCCTGGCTCTGTCTCTCTCACTATATAGAGAGATATATATATGAAGATGTAAGTTGAATTGGTGAAGGTGATGAGTGGTGGGTGGATCAACAAACAGAACTTGCTGGAATGACAAACTAACAACTAGTCCCAGGAAATAAATAGGTCCCCACACAAAAATAAATTCAAAGAAAGATCTTTTCCTTTAATTCTAAGGGTACCACTGAATGGCCTTTTCTCTTTCCTTAGCATTTATAATGGAGAAACAACTTGTAGTTTTTAGTTTTTACTGGTCATGATTGTATAGAAAAGTCAAAATTTTTAATGGTTCTGATTGAGAGTTTTTACTGGTCGTGATTTTTTTACATAATAAAATTTAAAATCCATAATATTTAAAATTCGTTTAAGAGAATGTAAAAAATACAAAGTTCAAATAATTTGATTCATAATCATGTTTCATAGAGACTGAATCATGTCTTGTATGTAAAAACAAAAGACAAAAATATAAGTCAGTGTGAAATGGTAATGTTGACCTAGTCATGGTCTCAAACCAAGTATGACAATTAAAATTGGTCTAGATCAATCTTGACTCTTGAAATTGAAAAACAAGTAAGGGTTAAAAAAATTGTCCAATTGTATAACGGTAGAGTTTGTTTTATTTGTTCTTGTTAGATTTTAATATACACACACACACACGATATTTGAACCGGTGTAAAATAATGAGATGGGTTGGATAACAATGAGTAAGATTTTTGCTTTAGTTGGCTTCTGGGCAATTTATATTGTAATAAAATAATATTATTTATATCCTACCACATTTTCAATTTTGTGCAAAATTGAGAGGTGATGTAATTTTTTAAAAATAATATAGAATGTTATTTTTATCGATCTATTGAATAGATCTTGACAAACAATTTCAGACTCTCTTTAGAATAGTTATTGATACTTATATTAAGGATCAATTTGACACTCATGCTGCTCATTCTCTTTCTATTGGAATATCATGAAAAATTGTGTTTAGAATTATGTGTGTTCATTTTATGACATCCCGGACCAAAATCTCCATTCAACTTAATCTATGACAGCTGAATTCATAAAAATGAGTAATTCTCATTCTGAATCAGAGTCATCAAACTAGCCTTAAATTAGTAGATCTATCAAGTCTAACAACAAAATGAACAAACCCTACTTTTTTGATTATCAAGAAATGAAGGATAAAATCTAGACAAGCAATTCTGAAAGTTTCTAACGCCAAACAAACTAATGGAATTAGCATCAAAGGTAATTGTTCTGCACTTCTGTTGCTCAGTCTTTGTCCTACATCTTTCTTTTTAACCGTGTGGTGTGTAGGGTGTGGCTCCCCTTTTCTGTGGGGGTGCTAGGACCATGGTGTGTGCATGCATCTATGCATACATATTTAAAGACTTCCACGTATTTAAAGACTTCCACGGTGTGTTAAATCACCCTAACGAAGTATGTATTCAATTATGTCAAAATGTACTTTATTATAAAAAACATAAAAATGTATGCATTCATTTTATTCGATAATGTAAAAAACAAAAAAAATTAAACCGCGTGTGATCAGCAATAGTGATGGTAGAAATGGCTGCATAGCATTTTCTTTATAGGTAATAGGAGGTCGTTCTCTGATGAACTGGACTCCCCTCCAACCACCTCCCCCGAGAGCGCCAAAATGACCTTTAATCAGAGAAGGAAAAAGATAGGCAACGGTCCCAACAGATTTTCTATGTGGATTGTGGGGATTACTATTAAATCAATTTGAAAGGACAGGTGAAGAATTTGCTGGAAGACTAATTATTTGACAACAATAGCTTTTGTTTCTGTTTGGGGAGTTTTTAAAGTTTCTTTTATTTTCTTTTTCTTTGCAGGTTGCAATCCAACATCTAATCCGAGAACAAACATTGGCACTCATTAAGATTGTAAATTTTTTTAAAAAAATGTCCACATCCAATTTGAATTTGTATCTAAAAAACAAAAAAAAATTCAAATGTTTGAATATCATATCTAGAGTGCAGATATGGATATCCATGTGTTCGCACTGAAAAATATCTTAGTTTGATCGTATATTGTAAAATATATGTTTTATTATATAATGTACAAATTTATATTATTTTGTTCTCTTTGTATGATCCATGAAAGAGACAGAAAGCATTGAAGTATCGATTTTAAATATCTAAAAAATATCCATAACGAGTCTCAAAGTTCAAAAATTATCTAGATTTAAATATTAATATAGATATCCAAATGATTTAAGATAGGATCTAAAAACATTAATAGTCTGTTTGGGGTGTGACATAAGGTTATTTGTCCTTGATAGCTATACTGGGATAGATAACAATCCATGCTGAATAGGTAAATTTTTGTTTGGTTGTCTTTTCTGTTATTCTCATTAAAAAACGTAAAATTGATTTTTTTGTTGTTTGGTTCACCTTGAATAAAGTAAGGATAAGTGGTCGATAAGAGATGGATAAGAGTTTATGACTTTTTAAATGACAATTATACCCCTGCATAAATTATTTGTGTTTAGGAATAAATATGAGAGATGTGTGTGTGATATGATAGATGTGATAATTTTTGGAATGTGTACAGAGAGTGTAAGGTAAGACAAATTTTTTAAAATGACAGATAAGAAATCCCTTGGTATAGATAAGCTTTGATAAGCAATTCTAGCATTTTCTGAGAATAGTTATCAGGCATTATCCTAATTTATCCAGACAAAACTATCAAGGCTTATTCTTGTCAAACAAACAACTGTTTGAGGACTATTCTACTGTATTATCCTCTATTCAGTGTTTATTCTCCACCCCAAACAGGGGGTAAGGGCATGTTTGGATAGAGACATAGGGGCCGTTTGGCTAGCGGAATAGGGGTGGAATAGGGGAGGAATAAGCAAAACAGGTGTTTGGGTAGACGGAATAAGAGGGTATAGCTATGCGAAATAAGAAGAGAATAAGCTGATATTTGTATTCCAAATCCACTCATGGAGTTGTGTTATTTCTCCACTGGAATAAGGAAACTCACCTATCAAATCACATATCATCACATCAAATCACATGTCATCACCTCTTATATATCAATGGGGACCACACGTCAAATCAACTTTTTACACCTTATTTACATCTTATTCTTCATCAACCAAACACCCCAACCTTTATTATTACGTTTCCCAATTAGAATAACTGAAAACACAATCAAACACAAAATCTCTTATTCCATTGATAAAGTCAACAATTCCTAGAATAGATATAAACTCCAAGGGCCCGTTTGGGGTGTGACATAAGGTTATTCGCCTTTGATAGCTATACTGGGATAGATAACAATCCATGTTGAATAGGTAAATTTTTGTTTGGTTGTATTTTTTGTTATTCTCATTGGAAAACGTAAAATTGATCTTTTTGTTGTTTAGTTCACCTTGAATAAAGTAAGGATAAGTGGTAGATAAGAGATGGATAAGAGTTTATGACTTTTTAAATGACAATTATACCCCTGCATAAATTATTTGTGT
>CM060866.1:28996285-29017285 GCA_030737845.1 Acorus calamus | reverse complement strand
AAATAGGGTTTGGCGTGAAATGATAAATGTAATGTGTATCATATCTAATTATTCAATGTGTGAAATCAAATCTATAAATGATGTATAGATATCTAATTTTTGAAAATCCATCCAAAATATAATGTCTTTTCAAAACCTTACTTTTGATGGCTTTTAAATGCACAAAAATAAATCATACTATTGATGTAGAAATATAGAGCTCACATGCAAAAGTTCTAAACTCGTTTTGGATATGCAATGACATTTCACTAGATTTTTCTTCACAAATGACGGATCCAAACATGATTTATAAATTTATTAAATTTCATAGTCCATTATTTATAGAAATGCATGGTAGCAAGTTCTACTTTTTTTTATAAAAAAACCAATCACAATGTCAAATTGTAATTTTTTTCTCACTATTCAGTATCAAACTTTTATTTCCTTTCTACATTCTATTGTTGTAATAAATATTGAGGTTCAACTATTTAAAATAATACATTTTTAAAATCAGATATAAATTTCACAATCAAACCAGATATTTGTAATCTCATTTGTAGAGATTAAAATTCAGGTCTACAATTATGCTCTACGTATTGGTGGTTCAAGACCTGACTTATGAAACATATTTGAGGTTACTCTGTAGCCTTTATTTTGCAATTCATCAATAAAAGGCAAGAGAATTTGTGATTGAACATTTGTTCACTTTGATATATCATTGATGACGGACATCAGCTTTAATCAAACATTACTTTTAGATGATCACAAATGAATTCTGCAAACATTAGCATCAAAGAACATCCAAGGAATCCAAAACAGAAGTCAGTAAAATCCACAACACACATTTTGAACAAAATCATTAAGATGACTCGAACAATGTCAAACAAGTAATACCTTCAGCTACATATTAGGGACAAATGCACACGGTAAAAGCAAAAGCAATTGGATATTGCAACAAAAGCCATCATCATCACCTAAAGCAGAAAGGCAACCAAAACTCCATAACAGACCAAAATAATAAAGGGAAACATCATCTCTTCTTTCCAAGCAGATTAACACCACTCAGGCCTCCTGGAGATCCTCTTCCTCTTCCTCCTCGTACTCGCCCTCGTCATCTGCAGTCGCATCCTGGTACTGCTGGTACTCGGAGACCAAGTCATTCATGTTGCTTTCAGCCTCAGTGAACTCCATCTCATCCATTCCCTCCCCGGTGTACCAATGCAAGAAAGCCTTCCTCCTGAACATGGCGGTGAACTGCTCAGACACCCTCCTGAACATCTCCTGGATCGAGGTTGAGTTTCCAATGAAGGTGGATGCCATCTTCAGCCCCGTCGGTGGGATGTCGCAGACGGTGGACTTCACATTGTTGGGGATCCACTCCACAAAGTAAGACGAGTTCTTGTTCTGGACATTGATCATCTGCTCGTCAACCTCCTTGGTGCTCATCTTGCCACGGAACATGGCAGAGGCGGTGAGGTAGCGGCCATGGCGAGGGTCAGCAGCACACATCATGTTCTTGGCGTCCCACATTTGCTGGGTAAGCTCCGGGACAGTGAGGGCGCGGTACTGCTGGGATCCACGGGACGTCAAGGGGGCGAAGCCAACCATGAAGAAGTGGAGGCGGGGGAAGGGGATGAGATTGACTGCCAACTTGCGAAGGTCGGAGTTGAGCTGTCCGGGGAAGCGGAGGCAGCAGGTGACGCCGCTCATGGTTGCAGAGATCAGGTGGTTGAGGTCTCCGACTGGACAAAATTTAAACTAGAGTGTTGGTGGTGTTTTCATTCTGAGAAATCTCAAATCAAGAGATGAATGTTGGTTTCCTTACAGCTTGGAGTGGTGAGCTTTAGAGTGCGGAAACAAATATCATAGAGAGCTTCATTGTCAAGAACCATGCACTCATCGGCATTCTCAACCAACTGATGGACGGAGAGGGTGGCATTGTAGGGCTCTACAACGGTGTCAGAGACCTTAGGGGATGGGAAGACGGAGAAGGTCAGCATCATTCGATCGGGATACTCTTCCCTGATCTTGGAAATTAGCAGAGTTCCCATGCCAGAACCCGTTCCACCTCCCAAGGAGTGACATACTTGAAAACCTGATGCAGAGCAACAATAGAACAGTTAGAAAAGGAGACAATTAAGATTGGAGAGCATATAGGCAATAAAACCATCTTCAAATGTCTATATTCTCTCCAGTGCCAGAAACTGCACATAACAATCATGGATAAACATAGCTGCACCTAAGACTAAAAAATAGTATCTAGGATTGCTTGATAAAAAGACGAACGGAGATGAACTGAAGAAAATCATCAGCCGTCACGGAAACAGAAAAAAATCCACAGGAGATATCAGGTGTACTTCCAAAATTGGATTATGATAGTCATAAAGAAAATGAATTGTTAATTCTCACTTGGATCTATGCAGGGATAAACCAAACCATTTTAAAAAAAAATTGGAAAATCAAACATCAAAACCAAGTAGTTAGGAAACATTAGTTGTAAAGGCGGATAAAAAGCACCAATGCACAGCACAAATAATTGTCAAGTAACCAATATCAACCATCAAAAAACAATTAATGGAGAAAACAATTGTAAATGTGAAACCAAACATATGAGCATGAAATAAAATAGTATATGCGGAAAAGGTAATTATTCAATTAGCCTACAAATGATGGATCTAAAGAAGATTAAAAAGTGTTAGTTGAAAAGATTCGTTGTAACATATTGGAGACAAAAATGTTGTAGGATGTCATTCATCGAAGTCGGCACAAGAAGACAACATGTGACTGAAAGGGACTCACAACCAAAATACTAACAAACAGAATCACATGTACACAATTATATCAAACCAGAATAAAAAAAACAAGAAAACTCGACTTGAATTCACAAATAACGATGAATTGTCATAACATGTGAGCAAGCACCAAAGAATAGGCATTTCAACAACCGCATTTTAGGAACTTGCCAAAATTTTACAAATAAAAAAATACAGCATTTAAAGAAAAAAAAATACAGTAATAATTATAAACACAAAACTTAATCAAGATACAGAAATTGCAATTCACGGTCACTAAATGGGAAAAAGGGGAATATCTCCAACTGAAAGCATAACAAGTACAGAATATGCATTAATTTCTTTGACACAAGTAACATTTTTACAGATCTAACATGTACAACACAAATACGACAAGACAAAAACCCTAGAATAACTGTGACCAAACAATATCAACAGACAAACATAATAACCAACAAAAAAAACCTCACAAAAAAGCAACTTAACCTCAGAAGCAAATACATTGAACCAAAACCACATAAGATGCAAATAATCACAGATCAAGAACTTCTAAACACAAACAAAAGCAATAATTCACAGATCCACCAAAACAAACCCTAAAACCCCCAAAAAAACAACAAATCAAACCTCACCTTGCAAGCAGTCACAGTTCTCGGCCTCCTTCCTCACCACATCAAGGACCGAGTCAATAAGCTCGGCCCCCTCCGTGTAGTGACCCTTGGCCCAGTTGTTCCCGGCCCCGGACTGCCCGAAAACGAAGTTATCGGGCCTGAAGATCTGACCGTACGGGCCAGATCGGAGGGAGTCCATCGTCCCGGGCTCCAGATCCATCAGAACGGCACGGGGGACGAACCGGCCGCAGCTCGCCTCGTTGTAGTACACATTGACCCGCTCAAGCTGGAGTTCGGAGTCTCCATTGTACCTCCCGGTGGAGTCGATGCCGTGCTCGGCGCAGACCACCTCCCAGAACTTCGCCCCGATCTGGTTCCCGCACTGGCCACCCTGGATGTGAAGGATCTCTCGCATCTTGGACGGATCGGACGGTGGAGATCGTGAACTGGTTGGATCTGACGGTGGAGAGAGAAAGAGGGAGATCTGGAGAAATGGAAGGAGCGTCGGATGGAAGGGTCTGGAGGGAATGTGAGGGGGAGGGGATATTTTTATATCGGATGTGACGGTTTCTGTTACGGCGCGTGTGTTGACGGGATAGAGCGTTAGATTTGACGGTGAAGTTTGACGGACGTTAGCTTTTTGGGGGAGTTTTGAATTTTGAAAGGGAATTGACTTTTTACACCGCTGTTTGGGTGAAGCCCTAATTTTTATTGTCACTCCCGATTTGTTAGTGGTTCACCTGGATGACTTGTAATAATCAGTTATAGTTGGTTTCAGATGTGGGCGGTGGTGACGGGACCGTATTGAACACATCTGATTGTTGTTATTGTAGACCAAAGTGATTTTATTTTCATGAAATAGAAAGTTAAAAAGCGTTGTCTAGTGTATTCTAAAAAAATTAACTTAATTAAAAAGTTAATTTCACTTTTTAGTATAAAAATATTGATTCCTCCGTTTCTAAGAAATCAAGTCTATTTAAGTTATTTTATTTAAAATCTTATTTTTCATGCATGTTTTTAGACAGACCCTTAGTTGGGGGACCACATTAACAGACCCTAACCCAATTCGGGTTTGGCGAATGATAAATGTACTATTTGTATCAAATCTAATTATTCAATGTGTGTAATGAAATCAATGTGATATATTATATTGAAATATCAGGATTTTAAAAATTCATCTAAAATATACTGCTTTTTCAAAAGCATGCTTTCGAATATTTTTAAATGCATAAAAAAAAATTCACTACTAACACAGAAATATGAGGTTCAAATGAAGCTCAAACTCATTTGGATCTGAAATGACATTTCATTGGACTTCCTACCTCGGATCAAAAGGGAACTTAATTTGATTATATTTCAAAGTCCATCACAATTTCAGATTGCACATTTTTATTCACTTATCAAACTTAAATTACTCTGTAATTTTTTTTTATTGTCATTACGTAATTGACGTGATATATAAATTTGTTGAATAAGTTTATACTCCATATTATATTACAAAAAATATTAAGCATTTGATTCATAAGAACATGCATTTTTTTTATTTTATGAAAAGACATAATTTAATCATGAAATATATTCTATAAAAAATAAATAAAATGCTAAGCCTGCAAACTTGATCACACAAAACATTGAGCATATGCTACTCTCTGGGCTGGATTCAATAAACTCCAACCTAATCCAAAACCAAGAGATACAGCCCGGAGAATCCTTGATTTGGACGGCCGAGATTGAACAAGTAAGCTACGGAAAACAATATTGAACGTTTGATCGGTGGAATCGTGCCGACCGTCTGACTGGGTAGGGACACCAACGATGCTTGTGCGCGCCCAATAATCATCTTCGCATAGTCACAACATGTTCATTATTTTACCAAAATGTTTACTCTCATTGGGCAGATTGCACTTAATTTGTTCCCAGTGTAACCACATGGTGGTCACATGATACCATCCAATATGTTCACCCAAAAAATGGCCCTACTAATTATCCAGATGGAACCAACTTGAATCGCCAGGCCTCTTCTTTCTCGTGGTACAAGTGGCCATGTGTCTTTAGCACCAGTTTGATTTGATGGTTGAACTGGTTAAATCTTAATCTATTTTAAATTTTTATTTAGTTTATTCTTAAAATCTGATTGTATAAAAAATTTGATACTAATCGATCAACTCACACCGATTGAATTGATGGCTTTTAAAAACCAATTATGTTGATTAAATGTTGATTAAAATGGTTTGCTCTTTATTCACATAATTTATATGCAAAAAAATGAATCTGGACGGTCCAGATTCCTGTCGCACGTAAGGGGTGTAGTTACATGGTTACATTGTATCATCGTCGTCGTCGTCGTCATGCTATGATATATTTAAATAAAAACTTGAAAAAATATTAAGAACCATTGTGATAATTCTGACTCAGAAAAAAAAATTCTTTCTTTGCAAAAATCCAATTCTGTTTTGATTCTATGTACAAGAATGAAATATTTTAAATGTAATTTTTTTTACTGTTTCAACAGAAGGAAAATGAATGACAAACTAACCCTAAAATTTAAGACTTGATAAATCATACAAAAATAAAAAAAATATTTCATATTTTAAACTTTTTAAAATATTTTATTATATCATGATAATGTCATAAATCCAACTGATTAAATTCAATAGTTGAAGATGATCCCTTAATCTATTTATTTTTTTCAATTCAAAGAACAATTTAATTTTAAAAACATTGGTCATAAAAACATGTCCATGTCTCCCGGTATTCACATCCACACAGCGAAACTAAAAGCCCTTACTGGTGAGGTGTTAACGCTTGTGAGCACGTGAAAACGATCCGAAAAAAGTGAGCCACTGACGGTGGTGGTTTAAAAGTTCAGGTGCTTGCTTGATCAAGAGACCATAAATAGACAGAAAAGGTTGTTATTCTTTGTCACGCAATGTCACGTGAGTGTTAAACTTTGAACTTATTAGATTATGTAGTTTAATAAGGTGAATGAGAATTTAATTATATGCTATAAAGGGAGGCTTCAACCTGCAGGAATCAATGGTGTTGGTTGGCACTGGGTGTCACTCAAGTGGGATTCATTGACTGAGACTGCTTGTTTACTACGTATTCTTTCTTTAATTGATTTTCTTCAATTCTTGCTTGGTAGAGAAGCATTGCCGGCAAGAGATTGAGAGGCACGTTCTGCTGACTGAGATCTTAATTATATGCTCACTCTATTTGAAACTAACAAAATCTTTGAGCGACTACAGATGGTCGTTGGATCGTATACGAGTTTGCATAAGATATTAAGGTGGTTGTTGATGTGATCTCACTTGATTCGGATAACAAGATATTGTTATATATAATATTTATTTATAATCTCATATGTAATTTTATTTTACCAACGATGCATGTGTTCCACTAGAAGAAACATTTTTTTTTAACTGAGTGCATACTTCATCATTTGAATCAGATAAACATGATAGGGCGCAGAGTCTTGTTGTCAAGATGAGACATATAGGTCATGTGGCGACAGAGGAGGTTGGAGGGGGGAGGGGGAGAACCAGGGTTGGTTATAAGATTAGGTGACCGTGATAGTTGTCTACGGCCACCATCTACGTATTGTTCCCATCTCAAAATTGTTTTTCTTAATTTATCAATATTTATATAATGTTATTTTAGATTTTTTATTATTTGTTAAAAAAAATCATTTTTTCTGTATATTATCATGATTTGTTTTAATCAAAATTTGTTTTATTATATTCAAAAAATTATGTGATGGTAATTATAAAAAATGGTGTAAATAGAGGACCCTTTTTAGAATTTTACTTGGAGTCAACCAAATCTACTACTTTTCAAGGTCCATTTTGGTGGGGATCATCACGAGGATGAGACATGTATGTCACCCCCACAATGGGATAAGGTGGAAGGGCGTGGGGACCCGTCGCCAAGAAAGAAAATGTTAGTTGCAAGTTAACAATGGAGAATATGTGGGAGGCATCCGAGTGCATGAAAGCTTGAGGCTATGCCATAGCTGGGAGCTTAGGACAAGTGGGGCCACTTTTCAAAATTAACCACTATTGGTTTTTTTTTAAATGGTGCTCCACAAGATTTGATATTTTGATCTCTTTCACGGAGGTAGGAGATGCTTATTCATGTCTTTACCAAAACTCGGTTTGCATTATTGGTTATGGACAACCAAGATTTAATTAACCAATATTGGTTACTGTCATGCCCTGGGTGGGAGTGTGTGGGTAGCTTTCAAGTGTAATGGGGCGACCTTGGAGAAGAGTTTCTACCAAGAAAAAAGGTAATTAAGGTGCTAGGATGTAGATGGGCGATCAACAGTGAGGGCATCAGAAACCTCCCTCATCCCCCATCTACCGCTCCCATTCTAGTTGTTAAAGAATAATTATTGGGGGAATACTATGTCTTTATTATAATTATTATATTATTATTAGTTTTCTAGTCTTCCTAGTTTTCTATTCTGATATTTTAGGGTTTCCTTTGTGTATCTATAAATAGAGCTTTTGGTTCCTCTAATATAATAACAAGAATTCTTTTTTCCTTTATTCTAACATGGTATCATAGCCACCTCAAAAATCCTAGATCCACAAATATTTTCTTTTTCTTCTTCCCCGCTCCGATTGAGGAATCTTTAATCGGAGCGGGGGAGGACTCTTGGTATTTATATTTTTCTTTTTCTTATTTTCTTCCTCGGACCTCTTCCTTGAGATCCGACGATCGTCGCGCCGCCGTTCGCACGCCGTCTCCGCCGTCAGATCTCCGCCTCTCCCCTTGTCAAAGTCACCTCCTTGAATCATGAAACCCTTGACACGGTGGAACTTGGAACCCTTGTCTGCACCTTTCTATGCTCTTTTGCACCCTCCATGTGAGCCTCCACGTTCACATCCTCTCCTCATGCCTCCACGAGCCCTACATGTGCCATCTGATCTATTGGACCACCGACTCTGACAGACTCAAAAAAAGTGGGAGCGACTCTGACTGACTCAACAAGCGGGAGCGACTCCGTCTGACTCAACGAGCGGGAGCGACTCCGACTGACTCAATGAGCGGGAGCGACTCCGACTGACTCAATGAGCGGGAGCGACTCCGACTGACTCAATGAGCGGGAGCGACTCTGTCTGACTCAAAAGAGCGGGAGCAACTCTGACTGACTCAAAGAGCGGGAGTGACTCTGACTGACTCAACAAGCGGGAGCGACTCCGACTTACTCAAGGAGTGGGAGCGATTCTGACTGACTCAACGAGTGGGAGCGATTCCGTCTGACTCAACGAGCGGGAGCGACTCCGACTAACTCAACGAGCGGGAGCGACTCCGACTAACTCAAAGAGCGGGAGCGACTGTGTCTGACTCAAAAGAGCGGGAGCGACTCCGACTGACTCAACGAGTGGTAGCGACTCCGTCTGACTCAACGAGCGGCAACGACTCCGTCTGACTCAACAAGCGGGAGTGACTCCGACTGACTCAAAGAGCGGAAGTGAAGAGATGCGCCCGTCTGCACCAATCGCCATAAGCCGCCCGTCATTGTCGTCAACTTCCACCATCATCTCATTTTTGTGCAAACTCTAAGGGTTCTACCCTTCAGAGTTTGAGAGGGGGTGTTAAAGAATAATTATTGGGGGAATACTATGTCTTTATTATAATTATTATATTATTATTAGTTTTCTAGTCTTCCTAGTTTCCTATTATGATATTTTAGGGTTTCCTTTGTGTATCTGTAAATAGAGCCTTTGACTCCTCTAATATAATAATTAAAATTCTTTTTTCCTTTATTCTAACACTAGTCATAATTTTAGTCCTATATACATTAATAGAAAATCATCAAAACATATATTCACATTAATAAGATATATGCTTCGATAGAAATTTTTTACATTTTCTATGTATGCATTCATCCAGTTCATTGAACTATAATACTTTAATTTTTTATAAAAACATTACCTTATTAGATGATGATCTACTATTTTTAAAAAATTCAAAACACTTGGTGTCTGAAAATATTGAGTTTGAAAAGAGGATGTACGTAACATTTAGAAATGCATGGAAGCGTATTCCACGGAGGCCCATAAACTTGTAAAGGAAAATGATACGTCCACCCTCCACTGCAGTCCACACCGATTTTTTTTCTTAAAGGTTATACACTCTTTAAATGAAGTGTATGCTGTTACATGAAATGAAATATATATTGAAATATATTAGTATATATTTTTTTAAATTAAAAAAAAATAAAAAATTTTATGTCACGTTATGATAAAAAAATGAGTGCTGCTACACTCAGTCAAAAAAACCGACCAAAACTCGGTCTCCACGTCAGTCGATCCACGTGGAATTTTTTTTTAATGCCACGTCAGCGACAAAAAACAGCCCACAAAAATTTTCCCCCCAAAAGTTCCCGCCCAATTTTTTGGCTGCCACATTTTTTTCATCCATTCTCTTTTCCATCCATTTCATTTTTATTTACAATTTCTCTCTCTTTCTCTCTCTCTTCTCATTGATAATCACAACAGAACCAGCCATAGCACTTCCATTACTGCAGCAAATATACCTCGTTTGTCATCACGAGATAAAAAGTAGGTATATGCCTCATTTGCATAAGATTCCAACATTTATTTGTCTTCATCTTTTGTTTCAAATGCTTTTTCATCGTTTGTGACAGCCTTTTCGTCAGAGATAGCTATAAAGTTGATGACAAATTCAACTCTGTTCAACACTGTTCACCCATGGACAACATTTTCTCTTGCATTTTGGAGTGCGTACGTATGTACACATGTTCATAACGCATATACTTTCTTAAATGTCACTAGTAAATCGCATATTGTTACTTGAATGTAGTTATTTTTGCACGTTCGAATGAGGAAAATTGAGAAAGAAGAAGGATGAAACTGTTGTAGTAGCACAAACGAAAGTTCGTCTGAAGAGCAAAATGAATGTCTCACGATGCGAAATTGATGCAAACAGAATTAAAAGCATAAGTACCATTAAAGATTTGGTCTTCTCATACTGCATATGCTTTATGTAATAAAGCATATACCTTTTTCTGGGAAGCATATATCTTTTTTTGTGAAGCACATACTCCCTTGGTGTTTATGCAATAACATTTCCTTCTTATATTTCAGAAAACACGAAAGATGAAAAAGTAGTAGGAGAGGCCTATCAAAACCCCCACGCCGCCATCACAATTACAAAGTTCATAGCACGACGTTTCGATGGGGGTCTCCGAGAGACCTCGTCACTGTTCTATCTAATGGTGGTGAAGATGATGATTTAGATTGATTGAGGTTATGATGGGTCTTTTGTAGATGTGTTGCTGTTTTTTTGACAAATGAAGTTAAATTTTTTTTATCTGTGATTGCGATCAGTGTTTATTTTTTTTTGCGTGTTGGCGTTCTTGCTGTTTGAATTTGCGTGTGATACGTGGATTTTGTCATTCCATTGGATCTTTTTTGTTATTAGACGAAAATAAAAATTAATGAAGTATATACCTTAACTAAGAAGGTATATACTTATATAAGGAGGTATATAACTTATTGGATGACAAATAAAGTACTTGAGACTTGAGACTATAAAAATAATTCTATATAAAGTCGTTCTGCCTTGGGTAAAAAGAATATGCTCGAATTTGATATTAAAGTAAATATCAATGATAGTCTTGTGTGTAATATTGAGGTGCTCTCTAAAACATTTGAAGTAATTGGGATCACAGGCATACCAGCTAGACGAGGAATTTGACATATGCATGGCGTCGCGAATATAGTATTTGTTAATTTGGTTATTTATAAAAAGTTGACTTATTGTTTCCAACATGACATACACATTTTTTCATTGTGTGACTTATCTAACCCATATTAACATGCCTAAATAGGCATCTTAGATATATACGTTACTTAACCAAGCATATACTTTATCTTACAAAGTATATAACACAACTAACAATTACATCACACAATAATTATTAAACAAAATAATCACACCACACAATAACAAAATACAGTAAAAAATCATCACGTATATGACAACCAAAATATGACTAAATAAACATCAACAAAAAATTGTACCATTTACTTGTTTAGATTTTACAAAATTTATCACTTATAAATTCAGTAAAAATGAAAATGAATATTAAGCATCCTGCAAGTAATCCAATGATTGAGGAAGATGTCACATTCTTATTGATCGAACTGCTGCGGAGTAGGGATATCAGAAACATGAGGCCACCCATCTGCTTCCCTTAACACTATCTTCTGTAATAACTTGATAGTCCTCTCCACCCAGGCATTATGCTCCTTCTTGTGAATGGAGTTGTACATGAGGAATTGTTGGTTCATCATGTCAATGCAATCACAAGATTTACTTTCGGGTGTTTTGGTCATTGCAGTCCGTTTTGGTGCTTTGGTTGCCTCGGCCCATTTTGGCGTTTTGACTCTCTTGGTTTGGGTTGGGTTGTTTCTCCTTTCTCCAAGTTTCACCACACGCTCTATTGATCCAATTGTCTTCCCTATTAAAACATATACGAGTGTCATAAAAGTATATGAATGTTTGGCAGGAGTATATACCACATTATAAAATAATACCGTCTTTTGATCCACATTATGACCCCTATGTTTCCTCTTCGTCTTTTTAGTTGGGGAAGAAGAGGACGATGAAACAACATTGATTGGCACATGCATGTGCAATATGACCATTTTGAGTGCCTTTGCAAATTCCTCCAGTGAAGAGAAACCCGAAGGAATGGGTAGATGATGTATTACACAAGCACAAAGCAAATGTTAAATCACATGGAGCACTGATGTTTATGAACGATGAACATAGTATATCCAACAAATAATCTCTGTGAAAAATGATTTGTGAAACCATATGCTAACGAAAGAAAATAATGAAAACAAGAATATCTGTGAAATATTTTTTTTTGAAACCATATGCTACCAAAAGAAAATAAGGAAATAAAGAATCTTTGTAAAAAATAATTTATGAAAACATAAACTAAGGCTCCGTTTGGTACCACATCGGTGGGTGTTCGCATTGCCGAAACACGGGGGGCAGACTGCATTGCCCGAATCTATGTTTTCACGGAGACAACAAATGCGAAAAAAATTAACGGAAACTTATATACGACAAGGGGTTTCTTTGCTTTCAATGTAGACGGTAAAAACCTGTTTGGGAGTGAGTTCGCGTTCCCTGTTGTTCGGCAACCCCACCGCTCGCTCGATGTGGTTCCAAATAGAGCCTAACAAAAGAAAAAAAAAGAAAACAAGAATCTCTGCGAAAATAATTTATGAAACCATATGCTAACGAAAGTAAATAAGGAAACAACAATAAAAAAAAGGAGACGATAGTGAAGATTCAAAAAATCCCTGCTTCAAAAATGGTGAAGACGCAGTAAATGTACCACACTAACAAAATGGTGAAGGCACAACAGAAATACCATATTCGCAGACATCAACGATAAACCATATCAATAAGATTAAAAATGGTAAGTGAGAGATGCGAAGGGAAGAGATAACAGATGGTGAGGCGGGGCTAGGGCAGAGATACGCAACAGTGAGGCGAAGAGGGAATGAGAGAGAGAGAGAGAGAGAGAGAGAGAGAGAGAGAGTATTTGTTTTGTAAAAGACGAGAAAGTTTAGTTAAAGGGGAAAGAGACTTGTGTGTTTTGTGAAAAACGAAAGGGGAGAGAGAAAAATTGCATTGGAACTTGAAAAGAATCAGTGAATACAGACAAATTGGTGGAATAAGGTATATATCACCATTATCGAAGTACATGCGCTTTGAAAGATCTTATGTACTCGTCACATTCGAAACCACACTTCCAAAATACGCGAGAGGCCATGTGACGTTGTCAGAAACATCTTTTCAACCATTTAATGCAGTGTCAGACCATTTAATGCTTTGCTTGAGTTCATTTTCAAACCGATTTGAATTTCAAAATTCAAACCACAATTAATCCCGCTTTGTAAAAATAAATCAAACGAGCCACATCATCGGTGCCGTCCACGTCAGATCCGACGTGGGAACTGAGTTTCTGACTGAGAAGCAGTCGGAGTGTATCATTTTCCTAAAAAAATATGTGCGCTCCAAATTGGGCTGAGTGATCAGGTTAAAATACTTGTTGCGGCCCATCAGAAATGGACGGCCGTGATTGACTTCGTCGAAGTACAAACTGACTCTGATGAACGCCGCCCTCCACTTCACCTCCTCTGCCTTCGACAACAGAGACGACGAGAGAGCCGAACGAACGATCCAAAGAGAGAGAAAAAATGGTGAGCAAGGCACAGAAACTCGCCCGGAAGCGCTACAAGGAGGAACATCCGGATTTATTCCCCAAACCCGAACCCTCTAAAGACCCAAGCGAAAACAAGAAGAACAAGAAGAAGAAGAGCCTCAAAGCGAAGAAGACCCAAACCCTAAAAAAGAGTAACCCTAATTCAGGGGGAAAGAAGCACCCTTTGAGGGTCCCGGGGATGAGACCCGGGGAGAGTTGCTTCATATGCAAGGCCCATGACCACATCGCCAAGAGCTGCCCCCAGAAAGCCCAGTGGGAGAGGAACAAGGTCACATCTTTTTTAAAAATTCATTCAAAAGAAGAGCTTTGTTTGTTTTTTGATTGTTTTTTATGGGATTGTTGTGTTGTTTGTAGATATGTCTGCTGTGTCGACAACGAGGGCACTCCCTAAAGAATTGTACGGAGAAGGGGGATTCTGGTGAGAAGAAGCTTTGCTAAAACTGCGGCGAAGCGGGGCATTCGCTTTCGAAGTGTCCTCAGCCTCTCCAGGATGGTACATTTCAGATTTACCCCTCTATGCACCTTATCAATGTTTTTTTTTTGGCCAAATTGTTATATTTTAGTGCTATTAGTGCCATTGCTGGGTTTTGATGTTCTTATATTCAATAATATTATCACATTTAGGGGTTTTGACCCAGGTTGATAATAGAATTCGCAAATACGAGGGCTTGGTCAAGTCCCAACGCTTACCTAACAAAAAAGAAGAAGAAGAAGAGAGTGTATGATTGAACCACCTCTTGGAAGTTTGGAAAAGTAATCCCTCTTCATTGAGGGGTTTTGGGTTCAAGTCCTATTTATGATAGGAGAAGATTTAACTAGGGGAAAAAAAAACTCACTAAAAATATCAACACACATTGTTTGGAACAGTCAAGCACTCTGGCATGTCCTGATGCTAATTAACGGGGTTTGATGCTTTTTTTTTTTGCTGGCATAACTCTTAATTTGCGTAGTTTGAGCTAGAAGTTCTTCTCTGTGATCAGTCTTGTCAGAATGCCTGATGCAGGTATTCGGCATGGATGTCTTAAACTGAATTTGAGAGAATACTGATGGTTTGTCAGATGATTTGATGAGATTGGTTTATCAAATATGAGAGAGGTACACAATTTATACAAACATGCCCATGTAGGATAATGAGTATCTGTAAAATTGCGCCATTCTCTATATTTTCCCTATTTTTTTAGGCAAAATTGGTAAAGAGATTCCCAGCTTAAGTCTAACATAACAATGCTGCATCATGAGTATTTATGGTCAGTCCATGTGGCACTATTGATAGCCGATTAGCCATACCCTAGGTTATTCCTATATGAGTGAGATAGGTTTTCTTTTCTTTTTTACAAGACAACACACAATCTGAGTTTCCATATCCAAATGTATTGCCATTTACATGTATGTATTTGATATTTTGATACAATTTTTGTAGTAAAGATGTAGGCACTTGTGTCACTTTCTGGCATGAACAACACTCCAGGCACTAGGCCAAGGATGTATTATGTAATGGAATGAGATAAAGGACGGGTTTCACATCCGACAGATAAAAGGAAGTGAGCTTGTTAAACAGGATAAGATTAGATAGCATAATATATAATTCAAGGCTGTATAAAGTTGTTTCTTTGTCATATATAGGATATCCTGACATTTAACACAATAGCAAAATTGAGCAAAATTCACAAACTTTCATGGATGATGTATGTTTAATTGTACAAGAGTTAGTGTCTGTCCATCACGTCCATTTCAGATTTGAATATTTTTTTTATGGATTTCCGGCATCTCCTTTGTTCGGGGGCATCTTATACTAATAAGATTGCTCTTAAATTTTTTTCAAAAAAAGAAAAAGAAATAAGCTGGAGATGAGAATTTTATTTTAAGATAATGAGAACATTTATGCAAAGAAAGTTATCTATTAAAAATAATATATAAAAGAACAAATGATCTTCGAGTAGAAGTTAGAAACTGAATGATATCCTCGTGTATATTCTATTATATTCTGGTAAAAATGTTTTACATTAGCTATACTAAATTCTTGTTTTTGTATTATTACTTTATGGACAAGAACTAGGCACAGTTAACTTATTTAACTGGTGCATCGCTCTCAACACTACATAGCAGCATCAGAAAGTAACAGACATACCCATGTCTATATTATCTCACTCATTTATATTTGTGTGCTGTTCTTCATTATTGGAGGTATAATTCCTGTGTTCCTTCTGCAGGGGGTACAAAATTTGCCAATTGTTTCATCTGTAATCCGCATGGACACTTAAGCAAGAACTGCCCCAAAAATACACATGGAATTTATCCAAAGGTAATATTTCTTGATCTAGTGCATCCTATAAATTTGCACTCTTTATTCTTTATATAAGTCGCTGTAGCATTACAATAGATGGTAAATTTTTGTTTTAGTTGGAATTTCGTTGCAGACTTTGTGGATTAACGGCAAATAGAGATGGCCATTTACTGCATAATATTGTGTATATAATGTTGACGAAATCAAGACTAATTCTTTAGTTTCCATGAATTGCTACACGATTGAATGACCAATGGGATTTTACATTATTAACCGTCAGACGATGATAATCTGAAGGCAACCAGGCATATTTTTCTTTGTGATGGGTGCATTTTTTCACACAATAGCAACACAATCATTAGTGCACAGGTCACAAGTTCGTTCTCTCACGCTGCATATAATTCCTTGTTTTGATGCTGTTTCAACTTTCAAACTGAAGGTGTAGGCTAGATCAGATAATACCAGTGGAATCAGAGCCTGTTAACTCACCTCGAGGAAAATCATTTTGCGGCTTATGCAAATCTTTAATTTGTTTTTGGTCACATCACCAGTTGTCCCTTATTTCATCCTTAAAATTGTATATTGAACTTGCTTGATTTATAGGTTGCATTATAGCTTGAATCACCTTTTTATAAAGAAATGCAAGCATGTGCTTCTGCTGTTGTGTGTGAGCTGACACTGAGAGCACTCTCCTTAAATGAAGTCATCAGTAAGTCCAAAGAAATTATGGGTTTCATGGTCAATTTGGTAAAGATGTAGTGTTGTATGTTTTCCTTGCAACATGCTGTCCGGTTTGTATGAGTTCATCATTTGCAAGGTCTGAATTATTGAAATTTATCATGTATTTGTGTTGGTCCCTTGTTTTCTAGCACAAAATGACCTTTGCAAATGTTATCTTAATGCAGGGTGGTTCTTGTAAAATATGTGGTGGAGTGACACATTTAGCCAGAGACTGTCCAAACAAAGGAACCAGGAATGCTACTGGTCTAGGAAACTTCTGTAAGTTTTGACTTATTTATTTTTAGGTATCGTCTTTGTATTTGTTATCTGTACAAAGATTTAATGCAGTCGAGCTTCCAAGATCATAAATATGAGGATGCTCTATTTGCAATTTCCATATAATTGTCATGATCATCATGTAACTCAACATTCACTTGAACCTAACAATACTCATAACCTTGATATCTCCTCTGATCGGACTGTGTTCTCTTATTTCAGCAAGTGAACAAGGGCATGCTCCGCAGGGGAGGGTGACCAAATTTAGCAGTGGAGACGATCTCCAAGATGATTTTACATTCGCGGAATCCGGAAAAGGTAAAATAGGTCCTACAGCCGAGCCGAGTTCTTCAAAAGGAATAATGGAGGACAATGATGTAAATCCTAAGAAGAAGAAACAGGGTCCAAAAGTTGTGAATTTTCTGGGTTGAATGAGGTTGTGTATTCATGGCTGGATATTCTGCAGTTCACTGAATGTATAAGTTTTGGATGTTTATGCCACTTTGAGCAATATAACCAATTATTCTTTGAGCAATTCAGCCCACCAAAACCAATTCAAAGGGTGTTGATTCACTGGCTCTGTCTTGTAACCCTTTAGGTGATGCAGTATATATTCTACTAGTGAAAAATTAATTGTTTTCATTTATTTTTTCAGAAAAAATTTACTGATATATATAGGTATATATTTTATTTTTTATAATAGTAATTACTTCGGTAGTTATCATATTCCAATTCATAATGCCCTCATGAAAACCATTAACAATCTAGGTACATATTTCACTTTTTATTATAATAATTACTTGATTAGATGAGTATCAAATTCCAATTCATAATGCCCCCACCATAAATAATTCGTTAATGCTATCCGCAAATTTTCAAAACTGCCAAAACTATGGAATTTAGACTCCGGAGAAAGGTTGTGAAATTCAACCACACAAAAAATAAAATAATGAAATAAATGAATTGCCTATCTATATATGGAGTCCCTAAACGTGGCAACAATTAAGAGAGGTTGGTTAGCATTTCCCTCCCTTCCTTTTCCTCGCTCAAATGTCCCCTCCTCATTCAAAGGATCTCTCCTTGAAACCTTCTTTCTCTTCTCTTTTTTTCTCTCTCTTTCTCCCTCACATTTCAGGTCATCTCGCATTGCAACAAACATAAGATGGTAAGCCAACTCTCTCAGGCTGTGTTTGGATGTGTAGTAGAAACACTGGAATTCTCATATTCTTGTTTTTCAAACTTAATTTTTGAAAAACGTTGTTTTGTTAGCTTTTTAACAATTAAACTTTTTATTTGTTTTGGAGGGGGGTGTTTAAAGATCATTGAAAATGTGTTTAGATCAGTTTTTGAGAATCTTCTGTTTTTCAAACGTGAAATCTGTCGAAACGCAAATCCTGTTGATGTTGTCTGTGTTGCAATGGTTCATCAGGCGAACTCGGCGTCTGGAATGGCTGTGCATGATGACAGCAAACTGAGATTCTTGGAACTGAAGGCGAAGAGGAACTACAGGTTCATCGTTTTCAAGATCGAGGAGAAGATCCAACAGGTCACCGTCGAGAGGCTCGGCCTCCCCAACGAGAGCTACGACGACTTCACCGCCAGCCTGCCCAGCGACGAGTGCCGCTACGCCGTCTTCGACTTCGACTTCGTCACCGATGAGAACTGCCAGAAGAGCAAGATCTTCTTCATTGCTTGGTAATTTTGGATTCTAGTTAACATGTTCAATTATTGTGTTGCATTGAATTTTTATATGACAATGCGTGTATATCATGTGAAGAACAGCATTGGTTATTGTTTTTGGTTCTCTACATTGAATTAGACGAGTCATTTAATTTACTCTACCTGTTCAATAAAAGGTTTTGTAGTTGTTTACTTAAAGAACTACACTTAACAAATCAATAATCCCTAAAAATTATATCTTTTGATAAACACCAAAAAAAATCCCACCTAAAAAGATTTGTTAAGTGAATTAAAAAGATCACCAGTTCTAACAAGATTAATTAAGCTCGATGTTAGGTTTGATGGATATCTTTCCTGTGGTTAATAGTTGGACTAGCTAGTCTTATCTACAAGGTTTGTGATTATGGTGTTCCAGGATAATTCATTGTACTCTCTGACTCACAATATATGTGGGTGATTATGTGCATTCGAGATTTTCTCAAATAATGTCGAGTTCATCATCACATAACAGAAGTACAGAACCCCTCGAAAGATCACACGAGCCTTTAAGCACTATTGACAATAGCATATATATCTAATTTATTTGCAAGGTACATGTGTATTCATGTCTTCTAAATGAATGCTATACCCCTTGAGACGAGAAAAGATCTTAAAAAGTAGCTGAGCTGGTCGTAGCAGCACCAATACCATAGATAGAATACATGCATAGAGATACGCATACATTTGATAGAAAACAAGTATATCTAATTTGGAATTGTTATAAGGGATAAATATAGATGCTATTATTATTGCCTGTGTATCTTGTGCAGGTCTCCTGATACATCAAGGGTGAGGAGTAAAATGTTGTATGCAAGCTCAAAGGATAGATTCAAGAGAGAGCTGGATGGGATTCAGGTGGAGTTGCAGGCCACGGATCCAAGCGAGATGAGCATCGATATCATCAAAGCCCGGGCCATTTGAACTCCAACTTTTCCTTCTCCATGAAACATCTGTGATTAGCTCTAAAGAAAAACAAAATTCTCTTCAGGTTCAATGTTGCATTTCTATTTTGACAGTCTATATTGATTCGATCTCATTATTTTTTTGAATGATTAAATGATTGGTTATGGGTTTGAAGTGTTTTGGTTATGCATTGTAACATTGCATCATGTATTTTTTTTCTCTGTTTTTTGTTTTCACGTACGCTCTATTCTCATTTCTTTTGGAGTTTGTAATTCGAATTTAGTAATAAAATCGGATAACAAACATCTATCTTTATTCTAAAAAACATATATACATTGCATGGTGGAGATTACAATATAGTTAAATTTTGTTGTATTTCTATTATAACAGGTTGTAGTATGCGCAAAGTACAATGTAAGAATGAAGTGAAATGGTGCTCTTACTGTCTTACATAAGCTTGCTTTGTCTCACGAAATTTGAATAACAAATATATATTGTGGATGAGTTAATACTCCAAAATGGTTAAAGATTAAAAAATCTTCATATATATTTTGATCAATAAAATGTAAAAGGCAAGATAGGTGCACAAATGCAACACATGTATAAAAATATAAAGAATCCTGATCCAGTAATCAATTTGATTATCCAAATTGATGTTGGATCACTCACTGTTATATTATCAATTTTCCATTACCTAGCTCTTTTGAGGTTTCTAAAATTCTTGATCATCAAAACTTATTAACAAATAAAATGAGCGGTGATACACTATTTTTTTTGCAAATGAGTATGTAGTCCTATACACTATGAAAACACAGATATACTGCTACAAGATTTTACCATAGTGTATGACATAATTTTTTTTTAAAACAAAATATGTACTATTATATTCTAGTCTAAACTTCATTTCATATAACAACATATAATTCAATAAAAGAGTGTATGTTTTTTTTTTTTAAGTGTGGACTGCAATTGAAGTTGTAATTGGGATGGATATATCATAATTCACAAACGAACTATCTAGATTCAAGAAAACTCTCTAAACGTCCGATCAATGAACTTCTTTTAAACGAGTGGTTGGTACGATGAATTCACGTTTACCCTAGCACGAGATGTAAACGGGTTGAGCCCATACAAATCCGCCCTGCCCCGTCTGAGGCTGTTTTAGGGTGTGTTTGTACACAAAGTTGAAGGGAAAATGAAAGAAAATGAAAGAATTTAGTAAAAGGGAAAGTGGTGGAAAGTAAATTTTTTTTCTTTTGACCGACTTTCAAGGTGTTTGAGCATGTGATGGAAAAATTTTCCATCACTTTCTCTCAATTTATCACCTATGGAGAAATGAAAAGTTTTTTTCATTTTTTCTAATAAGACAAAATAGGAGAGAGTTTTGGTTTTTTTATTTCCTTGTTTGACACAAATACTAGCTTTTTGAATAGT